>JAODTK010005557.1:0-159155 GCA_026419785.1 Sclerodactyla briareus
GAGACCCCCGCGCAGTTGCGCCAACCATCAGGCTCTCGGGCCGCCCAGGCGGACAGCCCTGACCCAAGCGGTCTCGTGAAGACATGACGCGGTGGACGGATCGTCCACCGGGAGCGCGCGTAATGCCAAAGAAGGGCAGTTGACGATCGCGAAGCAGGCAGCTGACCTCGAACCATCCCAGCACTGGCCCTTTTGTTTGACACCTAGATTAATTAGGTATCGGTAATCTAAATATACGGCGAGGTGAAGTTGCCAAGAAAGCATTCAGTCAAATTGAGTCAATTCAGTTATGAGCTGAAAATTGGAGCTTGGTTACGATGCGCAGAACAAGCAGGGAAAAAAATGCCTCACAGCTCCACCTGTCTAATCCTACTATTTTTCCTCACTAAACTTACAAGAAATTATTAACTTGGGGTTTGATATCGTCATACAATACCGCCCCCCCCCACAGCCTATTTCCGTTGCCTCTTCTCGTTTTTTCCCCGCCGCCTGTTTTCTTTACTGAAGGTTAGGATGAAGTTTCCGTCACGACGGCAGGCTGTGGATCAACCCCCTCTGGAACACTCCTCCTACCCTGCCCTCTCAAACACCCACACCCCTCCCCCAACCACTCCTACCATCCTACAATATGCCCCATCCCTGCATTTGGCTTTCACCTGGTAATTGGGATCGCCGACGCAAACACGACCCCCCCATTACCTCACTTGTCCGCGTACTTACTACTGCATGATGGGAGGGCATCATGGATTCGAACTAGAATGATGGTTCCGTATGTCTCATGCAAGGCGGCAAATAGGTCCGAGAAGCTCATTCATAGGCCGATTCTTTCCCCGGATACGTCACTACCCACTACATTCATCAAAACCCCTGATTTTAAAATCACAAAACCCACGATCCAATCCACCACGCCAAACCCCCCAATAGCCTGTTTGGCTTTTCCATACTTTTTGCAGAATTGCGCAATTTATCATGCATTGCGCAATTTACGCATCCGATAAATTTATCGTACGATAAAAGTTTAAAATAATTTTAACTTGACGTCCGATAATTTATCGATCGTATCGTATCGCACAAGTGGGAACATCCCTTGGTGCATGAATGAGAAATTCACATGTCAATACACTACCCATCAGTTATTCAAACATGAACGATGTCACTTCAATTTCCCCCTTCTTTTGCTGATAACAAATACGGCACTGTAATCTTATCATGACCATGAATGAAGTTTGTTCAGTGGTCGGGCTTCACTGTAAAGGCTGACGGCAGAGGAGTCATTAAGTCAACCGTATGCGGTTGATTTATTATACGTGACTACCTATGTGGAGAAGAAAACCCAACCCTCACATTTAGATTCAATATATCTCAGTAAGAGTGCAAAGATAATTTTGTTTTCAGTGTAATCCCCATCACGAGCCAGCACTTTGTTTCTAGCCGATGTGTGAGTATGAACAGTTCTCTCATTCCCCGAGGCCCATTTCCGGCGATCTATGCAGGTAAAACCCAAAAATGTTCTTGATGTTTTCCGGCCACCTAGGGTGGTGACCCCCGGGTTGATAAATCCCGCATACGCCTCTTATGTGCGTAAGAGGAATGGTCCGCCTGATTCATCTAAAATTATTATTCACACCTATGCAGCCATTCGTCGGAACATCTTTTAGAACAGGAGTCTAAATAGCTAACGCCCCTTCCACCCCCATGCGCATCACCCCTCTCAAAAAGTGGGGGGTGGGGGTATTGCCACATTTTCAAAATTTTCCTGTGTGGAAATGTTAAAGTCATAGGAGCATTGTCAAAAAGTGGGGACATTAACTTGCATTGCCCCCCCCCCCGCCCCCCACCTGTTGACGCCCATGCCTTCCCCTCCCCCTGAACAGTATGAACAGATTTAACCATATACTTGTTTCAAACCCAGCGCCTATACACATGCACTAGTAAATACAAATTGCAGCCATACCAAATAACAGGTCCATCACATCCTTAGTCTCACATTTTCTTTCACAGGGAAGCAGCCGAATTCAACACCAATTGATAATAATATAAATTATAACAATATGTGGCATTATTCGACTTGTAGAGGTATAGACAAACGCCCCGATTGAAAAGCCAAAATCTCAGCGATAAAATAATTCACTGATCATGAGGATATTGTGGTAATTATTAGTGGGTATGTGGCAGGAGAGAAAAATGTAGAAATTGATTTGTCGGTCTGGTAAGGACACACATACAACCTTGATCATCATAGGCGGCGCGCGTCCCCCAAAAAAATTCGGGTGGGGGTCCATCCCCCCCTAAAATTTTGACCAAATGAATTTGGCGCAAATTAACCCAACATCGACAATTAAACATCAGTATCATCTGCGGAACATGATGGAATAATCGACAATATATCATTATAACGGCCTGAATAATGTGAAACTAGTATCCTTTTCTAAGTTCAACAATTGTTGCTGTAAGCCGAACCCGTTGCCGCCTGGTCTGCGATATTCGCAGCTTGTAGCGAAATCTTAATCGACTGGGAAGTATTTACCTCCGCGTAGAGGAAATCTGAAAAAAAACTAGAACAAGGAAGGAAACACGAGTCAGCATTTTTGGCAAATAAAAGTGATGAACCCCGGGGGGGGGGGACTGATCTGTAAGTAGTCTCTTGACTAGGCTAATAGATTATTCAAGCTGGGACAATAATCACGGCTGTATCACGGTACAAGGCCACAAGACTCGGCAACAAAAGTGGAAACATTTGAAAATTATTAGTCCTTAGAGTAAAAATCGAAAAGTGATGCTTGCATTTGTTCAGCTTATGAGGACATGAAGAAATACCCAAATGAGATGTCTGTGAATTTGACTTTATCATTAACTATCTTGCAGTAATGGCTTGGTTACGTACGTTTCAAATAAATAAGAACCAAAAAAAGCAGATTTATGTATGCGACTTTCGTGAAATGTCTACGTTAAAATGCTTAATAGAATTGCTTACAGATATGTTGAGATACAACAATGACATTTTGAAACCTCTTATTCCCTGGTTTGTTACCAAACTCCTCACAAGTGGAAAAAAGGTCTCACGTACGTTTCAGACAACACATTTGGTGGTCTTCTAAACGTACGTACTAATAACTACCATTTTGCCAGAAGACAGGACCCCGTTTTATAAATGCGGTACATATAGCTCACATGGCTCAGGACCGGCCATCTGGGAGTTTGTAAAACCACAAAGTTCTTCTACGCTCGCGCCAACCAATGGTGGCGCTCGCTCGGATAGTCACACAAACCAATACTCAGGTTGGTCTGCGTCCCCTAAATTTTTAGGTTCGCCGCCACTGTTGATCATAACAGTCGCGCGGCACGGCGCCGGCTGTTCACAGTGAATCGCGGCATCGACTGTTGACCAAACTCGGACTGATATTCCGGAGTAGTCTGCAGGCAATCTGAATTTCGGTTCCAAAAACGATTTTTTCCAAAAAAACGTTATTTCAATATCGTGGGCTTGTTCCGGGGCGGATTCGTAAGGGAGGTAGTTGTCCGGAGGAATAGTCTCTAATGATATATCCATGTAGTACTTGACTTCGGGGGTGTTGTCCGGGGGTAAAGGTAAATGTCCGGTGTAGATGGCCCCGGGGTATGTGACCTTCGGGGGTATTTGCCCGGGGGGTGAGTGTCTGGGGGTAGTTGTCCTCGGGGTATTTGTCTCGGGGGTAAGTGTCAGGGGGGTGATTGTCCGGGCGGTAGTTGTCCTCGGTGGGATTTGTCCTAGGGGGTAATTGTGCGGGAGGTAATTGTCCAGAAGGTAACTGTCCGAGGGTATATGTCCCGGGGGTTGTTGTCCTTCGGGGGTTATAGTTGTCCGAGGGGTTTATGTCGGTGGGTTATTGTAGCGGGGGTAGTCGCCCTTAGCACCGAAATTATTACAACTATATATGTGCATACGTGTGATGAGTAAGCATTCATTGCAAAAGGCAGATGCAAGTGGTGTAGCCTTTGTTAATTTTTGTAATATTCAGGGGCCTGCGTCCCGCGCATAGGTTTGATCCCTCCTAAAGAGAAAAATATGTGCCTCGCTGCACCGCGGTGTTACACTAATACCAGTGGGGTCCTACATTTCCCCCCGCACATGGTTAAGGGTGGAGATTAAATGAACAAAAGCCAGAGGGACAGTTACAAGAAGGAAGGTTCTAGAGGAGGGAGTGGGTTGATCGGACGAAGCCCAAGAGGGTGGTCGGCGAACAGCAAAGTGATTAAAAAGCGGAGAAGACGGGAAAGCAATGGGAAAAAAATCTGGCAAAAAGGCACCAGCGGGAAAAGGAAACCTGGTGGTGGAACGATGATGTGCAGAGGGTGGTGAAGGAAAAGAAAAGAAGACGCTAAGAAAGCAAGGGACGCATCTGGAACCCCAGTGGACAAAGAACGTACAAGGAAGCCAAGGAGGAAGCAAAGAGGGCAGTGGCTTCAGGCAAAGAAAGACAAGCATGGAGGAGTTGTACAGAGCGCTGGAAAACCTTTACAGAAGGAGGAAAAGAAACTGTCAGGCTGGACAAAAAAGAGGGACAAGTCAAGCAAGGACCTGAACGATCAAGCAGAGGAAGGTTGAGCAAGGAAATGTGTTGACGGAGAGAGACATGATCACCAGTGATGGAAAACATACTTTGAAACGCTGGTGAATGACGAGAACCCCAGGTCAGTCAGGGAAGATGGCACTACCAACCTTGGAGTGACGCGAGAAGTGACGAGTGATGGAAGTGGAAAAAGCCTTAAAGCGAATGAAGAATGCGAAAAAAGGCTTACAGGACCAGACAGAGATCCGTGGAGGCATTGGAGAGTCTGGCGAGAGGAAGGAGTAGTGACAACTACCTGAATGATGTGAAAGATTGGAGAGAGGAGTCATGCCACAGAGTGGAGGGATAGTACTATAACCCCATCTACAAGGAAAAAGGGGACATCCAGGACTGTGGCAATACAGAGGCATAAAACTTTGGGTGGATGTCACATCGATGAAGTTGGGAAAACAGATCATAGACCAGAGCTTCAGGACGAAACAACAATTTGGAGAGAAGAGCAGTCGGTTTTATGCCGGGGAAAAGAAGTACAATAGATGCCATCTCAGTGCTCGGACTGACAATGGAGAAATATAGAGAGAAACAGAAGGGCCTGCATCTGGTATTCATAGACCGGGAGGAGGGCATTGAACGTGTGACCTGACAAGAGTATGGAATTCAGAGGGAGAGAAAGTTGTACCAGAGAGGTTGTGAGACTAGTACCAGACATGTACAGGACGTCACGACACTAGTCCGGAAAGCAGCCAAGGCGATACGAGAAGTTCAAGTGAAGGTGGGCTACACCAGGGATCAGCACTTAGTCGTTATCTGTTGACTGGTTATGAATGTCATCACTGAGGAAGTTAAGGAACCCTCACCCTGGAGCATGCTGTTTGCTGAGTATTGCACTCCGTGCAGCAGCACCAGAGAAGAACTGGAGATAAAGACAGAAGCTTGGCGGAAGTGATGGAGGAGAGAGGTCTAAAAGTGAGCAAGAAAAAGACAGAGTATAGGCATTCAACGAGGCAACTGACAGAGACATCACATGCACAGAGTAGTATGTGCTGAAAAAGGTGGCAAAGTTTAAAACTTGAGGCGACGATGAGAAGAGTGAGATGGGAAGTAGGAAGTTAAATGAAGGAGGGTGGAAAAGAGAATTTCCAGGCAGGCTGGAGTAACTGGAGAAGAGGCTGTTGTCAGGAGTTCTTGTGACAAGAGGTGTCGGCAACAGACTGAAGGGAAGGTCTTTAAAACGGCAGTTCGGCCAGCGATGACGTATGGGGCAGAGACATGGAATATAAAGAAATCAAAGAGCCAGATAGTTGGCTGTCGCCCGAGATGAAGATGCTGAGGTGGGCATGTGGTCACAACTCTACTTGACCACATAGAGAACAAGGATTCCCGATCATAAAAGATTCAAGAGAAGAGGCTGAGATGGGTTGGTCCTTGATCAGACGAGAAGAAGACCAGTACAAGAAGGACCGGGGGAGATGGAGGTTGCAGGAAGAAGACGCAGAGGAAGACTACGAAGGAGGTGGATGGACTGCATCCATTGAAAAGCCTGGTGGAGAAGAGACTGAGGAGGAGAGATGCGGAGAATCAACAACGCTGGAAGGCCATGACCAGAACACGGCGACCCTACTTGAAGTGGGATAAGCCAGGACAGAAGAAAAGAATCTCTGAAATCGTGTTAGCTTGAAGTTGAAGGTATTGATCGTTCGTTCCTGGGATTAGTGGACCACCGGCGTATGGCAATCCGTTTTACTCCTTTTCCCTCATTAATGATATAACCAATTATTTGATGATATCCGTTAGGTAATTATTTTTTTTACTCTCTCATGTTAGTAGAAGAAATGACCCAAAACCAGGGCTTGTTTGAGAGAGATGAGTTGCTGCAACTCTTTCTGACCTGTGGGGTAAGCTCCGAAATGACGCATAGTGAAGGATAAGGCGGGTTTGCCTATCTGCTGGTGCCCTTGACGATCTTCTGTGTAGAGTCACCTCAAAAAACTTAACGCCACCAAGCCAGAAATTTAAAGGGTTTTTGCCCAAGGTACCAGACCCCAAATCCGTTGAGTCGGATATAACAGGATCTCAGGTGGCCTCCCCATAACAATAAAGTCCTGTTCGCCGGCAAGCGCAACACCTAGATGGTGATCCAGCGCAAACCCCGTACTGAATGCCAAACTGATAGCAAACCCTATCACACTGCATGCCACACTGATAGCACTAACCCATTCGCAAAATGATTTGATGACATCATCAATTCATGAAGATATCACAATTCATTGAATGATGATATCATCAAAACAATTGCTGATATCATAATTGCCTAATTAGTGATATCAGCAAACGCTATATTATCACCAATTCATTTGGTGATATCTATAATTCAATAATGATATCGAGTAGGACTCATTTGTTGATATCACCAAACATTTGATGAATGGGGGTGATATCAATATTGAAATGATATCGTCAGATTAATTGGTGATATCATCAAAATTTGGTGATATCATCAAAGTATTTGGTGATGATCGAGGTCAAATAGCAATCAAAAGTACAACGGCTACCATACGGCCGCGACATATGCGATTGTTTGATGATTCGTGCAGGCGCTGAACCAGCCTTCCAGTCGTAGGGGGAGCAAGACGATTTCCTCGGCTCGATTTGGGACTCTTCTTCCCGGTTTTTTCCCTGCTGCTGCCTAGTGGATGAGTGATGAAAGTGACCGCTTACTTCATGAGGCGGTCGGAAAGCGGGCTTCCCCTCGTACCTCTCACCATACCCCCAATACCCTCAACTTGAATGTCATTTTGGCCTACTTACAGTCTAGCAATTATTCAATTCATCCCAACTCAAATTTCCCGGTATCCAATCAGCACAGCATGGTTCGTGTGTGTAGAATGGGAACAACGTTAGTAGGCATCTTCGGGACTAAATATTCTTATATATAATATATATATATATATATATATAATATATATTATATAATATATATTATATATATATCTATATATATATATTATATATAGCAATCTATTATATTATATTAATAGTATATATATATATATATATTATTATATATATACTAGATATATAATATTATATATATATGGCCACGGTTTCCGCGCCTTCACACACATATATATATTCTATTATATATTATATATTATATATAGATTAATATATATATCTATATATATATATTATATATATATCTATAATATATATATATATATATATATATTATAGGGCAACGGTTCCGCGCCTGACACACATACATTATATATATATATATATATATATATATATATACATTAAATATATAATTACCATATATATATATATATGCTATATATATATATATAGTATTATAGATATATATTATATATATAATAATATATGTTGTGTGTGCAGCGCGAACCGTGCCTATATATATATATATATAGACAATATTCTATTATATATATATATATATTATATATATAATATAGATTATATTTATATATATAATAGATATATATCATATATATAATATATAGATAGATATATATATATATATATATCTATATATATATATAAATATGGGGGGATAACCCTCCGACTTTATAGATCCCTGTTGTCATATGCTTGTTAGGTATGCAAACTGGGTAAGAGGGCGCTATTAAGCATACTAGAGGGTACCGGGTGGTTATATCTCGGTTGCATAGTACAGAACGGATGAAATCGGATTTTCCATGGAAACTGGGGATTAAGAGCACCATCGTTGTACACCCCTAAATTGGGGATCTTTCCCCAGTCGCTTACGAAACGTAACATCCCCGATTCCATAGTACAAACCTGACACTCATACACACATATCCCCGATTGACGCCTATTACCAGAACACACATCCACCCTCGGACGAACACAATTGTTAGTATCCTTGCATAGTCATGGACATCTCGTTCTCGTTCTAATGTCACCATAGCAACACGGCAACAGAATAACTCCGTGGAACTAATGAAGAAGGACTTTTATTACGACTATTATCCGGCAAAATGGGCCGATTACAAGTGCGCACTTTTGCCGAATGAAAGATTTACTACGTGTATGCACTGTACAAATGTTTAAAAATTAAAATGGGCCTGAATACGGTTAGGAAGTCTCGAGGAATTTCCGCAATTGTTTGATCACGAACTCCCTCCCAGTCACGTAGTATCACATTATATGATTAGGTTAGGCTAGCTACCTATGAGCTAACTTCACTGGTCAGAGGCGTGGCCCAAATATGAGTTTTACGGGTCGCGTGTTTTGAGTGTCCAATCAGTTAAGCTGGTTCTAGGTCGGGATGCAACTGACGTGCGGGCTGGAAAATCTTTAATTAAACCTTGAATTCATCATTCTGAAAAGTCGATCGATATTTTTTAACCCACTCTACTATACCATTTGGGTACATACATTGCCTGTATGGGACCGTCTCGGTCTCGAGACCATTTTTTGCTGGTCTCGGTCTTGACAGCCTGTGGTCTCGGTCTCGGTCTCGAACCCTTCTGTTGTCCGGAATCTTCCGATCTCGCTCCGAAACCAGCAAAAATATTTGTTGTCTTTGTTTTTTTCGGAATAATTTTGAGTTCACGAAAAACCATCCTGCAGCATGCAATTCATTGTTGAGCTTTTACTGTGAACTAGCAAGTGGAGTGGGCTTTAATAATAATAATAATAATCATAATAAGAATAATAATAATAATACTAATAATATAATAATAATAAGAATAATTAATAATAATATACTAATAATAATAATAATATTTATTAGGCATATCACAAAGAGTACCAATCCGCTTTAAACTGGTCAATGCCTGGGAAACAGTTGAGACAACTTGACATGTCCCAGTTATGGTTGGCAGTCATCACCGTAGTCAGACACGTACAGTAGGAAGCAGGATGTAGAAGAAGGGGAACTATTTACATGCTATGAATAGTATCCGTGCTTCCCACGAGTAACGAAAAGCCGTATTGTAGCCTAGCCCTATTCAACCTAATTGTTATCCCCCCGCTAATATATTGAACCCTGACCTGATAAAAAAAATGAGGAATGAAAAAGAACCCGGGCATAAACATGGGGAACCTGTTACTACGCTACCAATCACACAAAAAATCCCCAGCAGGAAACTTATTACTGGAATAGGAGAGGAAGAGAGAGGTGGAATATTAGGTGATTTCAGTTACTAATTTAATGGGGAGGAGGGAGCAGTTATTGGTAATTAAATGATGCTAGTTACTGCAGGAGCCTAAAAAGCCTATCAAATTTACTGTATCATATGAAACGTGAACATGAATTGTTCGGTTTCAGACAGATGGGTTGGACCTTTCTGACATTGGTACCAGTTTCGCGAAAGTGATCTGACATTCACTGCACTTGTCCTTGAATGAGGAGTTGTTCTCAGTACACTTATTTTCATGTCATTAGGATGCTTTATTGCATTATTGCTACCTTGTCATGAAGTAGTTATTGCCTATGCCTATGCATGGTATATGAAATTGGTCATCCAATTAGTAGACACAATAGTAATGGTAAGATTCGAAAAAGTGGTCAAGTACTGGTAAGATTTTGGGACTCAAGGATGGGGGTATGGAGGGGGACACAATAGCGCCCCCACCTCGCCACATAATAGGAAGCGGGTGTCCTGGGGTGGTGGGTGGGGGGGGGGTCACTACCTGAGAAGCTATTTGAATACGAGCCTGAGGAGAGGGATTATGAACAATTTCCTGCTGCCCGAACACTTAATAGTTTTGCGGGTATATAAATACACTGCACCACGGCGGACCATGAAGTGCATGAAGACCTGAGCCTCGCCATCGCAAACTGCATGCACAACCACCTAGAGAAAACTTCCTGAAAGTTAGCTTGCAGTATGGATCACTAGAAACTCTGCTATTCTCTCTCCCACCCTGTGAATGGGGGGGGGGAAGGGGGATGCCTCAGAATGTTTTCAAGGAGTAAAAGAAAAACTGGAAACGACGCGGTAGGAAGAAAAATCAAGGAAGACACAGCGGAAGAAAGAATCAAGTTGATAAAATAAGAGGGAAATTCATACGACGGGTTGACGACACGATCAAACAACTGACCTATTAAAATATATGTAAAATGCACACTGCACGGGAGTATATATTCTTCATGTATTCGAAAACTTTACCGCCCAATATTGGCGAAGGAAAGGGAACGCGATCCTCTGGCCTTCATCATGGTATAGCTGGACCCTGTGGCAACACAAAAGACAGAATCCTGCGATCAAATACTTGGTTTTCACCATTTTGATATTCCGTATATCGTATACCCACCGGTGTTATACACAGACCCTCGAATCAGGTGATGATTGTGTAAGTCGTGCCGCTCGCCTGGTAGAGCGCTTCACCACTGGACGCACGAGCAACTTCCTCCCGCACACTGTACTGTACTGACGTGACGGCATATGTTTCTAACCTAATGCAGCTTGCGGGACAGCGAAATGTCCCAACATGGGTATCGTAACATGATGCTCTCGCCTTATGAAATGGTTGTAGGGTCAAAAGAGCAGAGAGTGAAAAGGTTGACGTTCCGACTCCATATAAAAGTACGACTGTCTGTAGGATGCCCAGAGACTGAGGCCTCGAGTTGTTAACAGTATTTATATCCATGATTCCGTCTATTCCCTGATAACATCCTGGATCAGTTCAATTCAGATGAGAAACAGAGGGGACATTGGAAGATTTTTCACCAAGCTCAACCTCCCCCCCCTCATTTTGGGCAAGATTAGTTTCAACTGCCACGTGAAGGGATTACTTGTGCATAAAAGAAGTGTTCGTCGATTAGAGTATCGCTCGCCACGTTCATTATCCCATGAGACTCCCTCAGGCGCAACCGTCGCCGGAAACCTCAGGCGCAATGACTTTTTAACGCTGGTCCAATCCAATCCGATTGATTCATGAGACACTTGGTACATGTCCCCTGGTGAACTCTCGATGAAGTTCGACGTGGGCATCATTGTCTGCTGCCCTAGTTTGCAGGTTTTACTTACAACACGAAATAGTGTTATCCCGATTTACCACGAAACTTGGTGGGTTGAGGCAAATGTAGTCCCAAAAAAACATGCACGGGCTTTCCAAAAAAAAAGTTTAAACACCGAAGGTCCAATTTGTGGGGTTTTTTTTAGCGAAATATAGGTTAGTCCGATTCACACTAACTTGTTGGTTAGACGAATTTGGTCCCAAATAACATGATTTGATTTCAGGTCACCCAGAGGTCATGTTTTTTCTCGCAATTTTCCATACTAGTCGGATTCGTCGCACAAAACTCGGTGGATGTGGACTGTTGTGTTGTTAGTCCTGAAAACAACGTGAAGGGTCATTCCCAAGTCCAGGAGGTCAATTTTGCATCATCATTCGATTTTTTCTAACTTCGATTCGTCTTATTTAAACAAAACTTGGGGAATGAGGACTACAGTTGGACCTGAACACGGTAGGCCATTTCAAAGTCACTAGAGGTGAAATGGACATAATTTAATGTGCTTCTTCTAACGAGTTCCAAGGCGTTTCCTTCTGGGGTATACACGTCGGCGGTTTCACCCGCCTTGCAGATGTTCTCGTTTCCAAACTGGGTGCGAGACTATCCACGAGCGCCACCGTAGGGTGCACGAAGGTATGTTGAAAGTTCCGTTTTTTTTTCGGGCACCCCATATCATTAGAACGGTGGCACTACCTGGGATAAAAATGACCAACGAGCACCCTGTTGAAGGTCAAAGTGCTATTTCCACAGGGGCTAGCTGGCATCCTGGGTTCTGGAAACAACTTTTTTCGTTGTATCGAGCTCTGCATATGTTCCGGGCTTTTTTTGGCCATAGGAGCGATATACTGTTTGAGGCGAGTGCCACTACATGTGGCGCGGAGCGAGCATGATAATTTTGGTTCTTGGCCCCCGGATCACTTTTCACTGCCTGGTCATACAAACAACCAGTGAACACTGCAGAAGATCGAAGTATTATCTTTACGGGGGTGGGTATCTTGATCTGAGCTATGGGGACAACAGTTTGGATATTGAGTACCACAACCTGAGCATGGCTGGAGCACCACACATGGGTGGCACGATCCTCTAAGAAGATTTTAGTTTTCGACATCCCCAGTAACACTTGGAATGGCACTAGGGAAAAATTACCAAAGAACACTGCCCAAGGGCGAAGTTTCAATTTCACAGCATAAATGGTCTGAGGTCTGTCGAAAACATTCCGGAAGTCCAGGTTTTTTAGCTGGGGATGAGCAGCTTCTAAAAGTCATCATGTCTCACCTTCCGTTCGTTCGTGCGTTCGTCCATTAGTCCGTATGTTCGTCACGCACTCATCATTAACCAGTGTTGTAGTCGAGCTCGGCACATCGAGAACGCGATCGAGACCCAGAGGTGTCGAGACCGAGAAGAAGACCAGGAGACACAACTTCGAGACCGAGACCGAGACCAACAAGGTCGAGACCGAGATCGAGACGAGACCGAATGTAATAGTTGTATAGGGCAAAAAATGGAAGCCCGAACTGGTAGATGGCATATGTAGACCCAAATGCTCTATTTTTTACATGATAGAAAAACTTGCTCGTGATACATTTGGCTTTCAATGATCTGCAAAAAAGTCAACACCTTCTTATTCCCGGCCATTTCCACAATAGACAGGGAATAGTCTAACCATGAGCCATAAAATCAGGGCAGACCTACCAGTGATCATGCATGCCACCGCCAATTCCATCCTCCCCCAGTTCGCCAAATTTGTCAGTGAAGCCATGAACCAAAATATTTCCCCCTTCCTCACTAAATATAAAAAGGGTCCAAATAAGATGAGAAGAACAGTCAGGATGCAGACTGACCTCTATGTCATCCAACAGTAATGAATATGGTACCGATACGCAATCACAACTGCCACTGCGACTGTCATGGATGAGCCCTCCCACCTCTTCACTTGGTCTACCTTTCTATTGGCCTCCCCGGGAGCCATTCTTTCTCTGCATCTTCATCAAGCATCCGAATACTACGGCTTCCTAAAACAGGGAATTAGTGATATCTCCTCAATGCTGGAGAGTTTTGTGTTGGGGTAGCATATGTAACCGGGTCCCATGTTCTGTTGTATTCATTTAATTTTTATCGTGGCCCAGGGTTCCAATAATATTAGGGTATGATAAAAAATTCGTGAATAGGCCTAGCCAATACGGCTCTGAAAATCGTGGGAAGCCACAGGATTACTATTCAGTTGAACAGACACATGACAATTAATTGGCGCAATTTGATTGGCTAATGCCTAATATATCCACTGTCAAATACAGGCTTTGAAGTGAAGCAACACGAATGAACCCGTTACCAGGCTTCTGCCTCCTTGTCTACTGTACTGTGGCTTACTTGTGAGGACTGCATTACAAGTTGAGCTAGCAACACTACTGGGCCCTGGGCCAAGGGATCACAAAACTGTTCCCCACCATTGACCACGTTAAAGGCCCACTCCACTTTGTGCTAGTTACATAAGTTTTGGTTTTAAAAGCTCGAACACAATGGAATTGCAGGTTGTTTGTTCCCTGTACTAAAAGTTATTCCGAGGGAAGAAACACAACACACAAGGTTTTTGCTGGTCTGAAGACGAAACCGGAAGACTTCCGAGACCAGAAGCGGTTCGAACCGAGGCCAACAGGGTGTCAAGACCGAGATCGAGACGAGACCGAAAAACACTGGTCATCGAGACAGAGACACGGGTCGAGACACTACAACACTGCCTCCTAAACCGTACATACGATCAAGTTTGTAATTGGTGGCTGGATGAAGCTATGTCACTGTGCATGGCCCTGAGTTACAATTTTGTTTGCATCGTATGATTAGATTTCGATTAAATCAGATTAATACCCCAAATTCCCACACCATCTATGAATCTCTGAGGTTTGTTACATTACACACTAGCAGATAGTGTTTATCTTATGTCAGCAGGGACCAGGTACGCAACCTAAGTGAGCTAGTTCACAATGAAAACCATTGTCCAGGGGAAGATGATTTGTCTGTCAACACATCCCGCTCGTTTCTATTTGGTTATGAAAATTGGTCACCCAGAAAGAGTGGTTCCACATGTTGGGTTTTAGTCTGCAATGGTTGTTTCAAGGGTGTATGTCAGGATTTACCATGATGAGACTTTAGAAGCGAGAGGAGAGATGTTTAGTGAGGAGGTATGGGGGGAGTGAATGTCGGAATACAAGAAAGGCCAAAACAGGCTAGTGATTCCTTGACTCTTTCTGACAACATGTAGCCTGACACAAGGACAAATTGGAGCTCTTATGGCAACATACTTTGAAAATGTCCCATTTCTCCCAACCAACAAGTGATAACCTTGTAAGAAATTACACACTAAATTTTCAAGGTTTCAGCCTTTGCTCTGGTGCTCTGACCTGATCCCCAAACAATAGCGTTATGTAAGCAGCATAAGGAATCAGACATACCAGTATGTGCTTCATCCATCCAGTGTGGTCAGGTTATCGTGTTACAAGCCAACATGGTCAGAAACCCTAGACTTTCCATAAATTTTCTATTTTGACCAAAATTAAATCCCGACACTCAACCAAAAAAACAATGGGGGCCTGGACTCCCCATAAGTACACACCAAATTTCAGCTTGATCAGATAAACCATTCTGGAACTATCTGTGTCTACATGGTTTTCAGACATTGAACAGTTGAATGATGACCTTGACTGAACCCAAAACATAGGGGTCCATGTATTTTGTTGTTTTTTTTTTTTTTTTTTTTGTTTTTCATAGGGGACACCTCTCCAGTATGAGCTTCATCCATCCAGTTGGGGTGAGCTCGTGTCACAGCACAAAATGGCCGAAATATGACGTTTACACTAATTTTACTATTTTTGACCAAAATTCACCTAAACCTAAACCAAAAACATAGGGTTCCTGTACTCCATAAAGAAGCTAAATAACAAATTTCAAACTGATGTCAGACCAACCATTGGACTTATCGTGTCACAAGGTTCTCAGACTTTGACCTTGGTGACCTCAAAATGACCTGACCTGCCCCAAAACGTTAGGTTTCATGTTATTCATCATAGGGAAAACACACCTACAACGGGGTTGAGTTATCGTGTAACATGCTAAAGTTGGCCAAAATATGACTTCTCACAAATTTCATGTTTTGACTAAAATTCACCCGACCCATACCGAAACAATGGGGTTCCTGTACTTCCTAATAAGAAGCTGCATACAAATTCAACCGATCAGGCAACATTCTGGACTGATCGTGTTCACAGGGTTCATACTTTGACTAATGGTGACATCAGATGACCTCTGACTGACCACCAAAACAGTAGGGACCATGTACACCTTAGGGGAAACCAACATACCAAGTATGGGCTTGATCCATCAGGTGGGGCTCGAGTTGTTGTGTTCACAAGACTAAGCGGCACACACATACATACAACACATACACACACACACACACTGTCATGACTGCATAGATTCCTCGACTTCGTCAAGGAATCAAAAATCGGTTTCTGACTCAGTTTAACTGATCCTACACATACAGCTACTGCTCGCCAGCTCAAGACGTTCACAATTGCTCTTGTTTGCCTCGGACGATATTTCGAAGCGGATGCCACTATAGGCGGTGGGAAGTGAGCATGTTGATTTTTCGTTCCTGCCCCAAACTCACTGGAAAATGAATTAGCACTGTCTAGTCATACGAGGTACCAGCGAACACCGCAGAAGAACGGAAATTGCCTGCCCGGTCAGAAAAGGACAAAACGAACCGCTGCAAAATATCGAAGTGTGATCTCATAGGGAGTATAAATGTTAGCTTGAGTTGTAGAGAGAACAGTCTTGGATATTGAGTGCAAACTATTGAGCGGATAGGTCGAGGAAATCATACAAGAAGATTTTGGTTCTCGACATCCCCTGAGCAGAGGCACTTTCTGGAGAAAAAGAATAACCACCGAAACTACCCAAGACGAAATGTGTCTTCACAGGACAAAGCTGGTCCGAGGTCCAATTGTCAGATGTTGATACTGGATGCATGTTTCCGGGATCCTCGACTAGGACCAAGACTATCAGTGCGCCATTATAGGTGGCGTGAACGACCAAGAAAGTTTGGTTGCAGGAAAACCCCAGATCATCCAAAATGCAGTTTCTGGCGAGCAGGGCGCTCCATAGGTGACGCGAAGCAAAACAAGAAAATATAGATAACATTTTGGGGTATTGAGCACTAATCAGGGATCAATGGCATGTGTGTGAAGAACTAACGGAAACCACCTGAGATAGGATTGCAGTACAAGGCTGGTTGAGTCGGGGGGGGGGGGGGACTTTTGGGTGTTTCAGGAAATATGTTGCACAGCGTGTTTATCCCGGTAAGATTTTCAGTTGAATTAGTTGGGCATAGGTCGCAGAATTTGATTTCAATCATTTTATTGCGTTGTTAGGCCCAGACAGGCACAATGTTATCTCTGCTACACCAGCAATCAGGAGGGGCTACGTTTTGCGCTGCTAAGACATACGCCATGGCAGTGACAGGACTAAATAAAAACTAAGAAAAAGACTGAGAATCCAGAAAACATAATCTAAAACAAGGATCTCGAAAGATAGATTTGAAAATTGAACAAATCTGAAGAGAAAGGCAGCCTATGGTTGGAAAAAGTCATGATAGCTATACTCTGTGAATGATAGAAAAAACAAGACAATATACACTACGTAGTATTAAATAAAGTACATACATGAATACCTCCATACACAACCGATATGTACTAAAATAATGGATCTAAAATGGCCAGATATAGAATCTATTGTGGCAGGTGTGACGATAGTAAAATAATAAACACCCCAGAATTAGCTGCGTAATATAGTAGAGTCAGAGTGTAATGTTAGTGTTTCTGATGGTGGGGATATATTCAAAAGCGCTTCACAGATAAACACCGTGATCCCTCCACAATTGTCGCAATGGAAGTATGGTCTTTGCTATTGTAGATGTATTGCTGTAGCCCTAATTATCGCATGAGTGTGGTGAAGTGCCCCTGCCCAAGGGCACATGGAAAGAACATAAACAGCGTGTGGATTTAAAATTCACATCCTCCACAAACCTGCGATACGGCCAAATAACAAAGATCAAAACAGAATCAGCTTGTGGATTTAATACATCCCTCACAAACCCTGCGATACGGCAAATATAACAAAGATTCGTAATCTCAGACTTCGATCAATGGGACTTCTTTAACTGAGACTTATCGAGATGGTCTCGATGTTGAGCAAGTGACAATACCATAATTCCATGGAAATCGCCTGACAAATGTGTTCACTGAAATCATGGCGGTTCAACACTCACATCCTGAAAACCGACTTTGTAGGCCAATAAATACTCGCACTCGAAGCGGAATCCGCGGTTTTCTACAAGAGGCACGATTGTCGACTGTTGTCTAGAACAACAGAACTCCTACTTTAGCCCTATACTCCCAATTGGATAGGTGAAGATACTAATAGGTATTGCGATTTTAAGAGTACTACATATCTGTAGTATAGAATATAAATCACGTTAACATTTTTTCTCTCTATGGAAACTGGACCCGACGGTATGTGGCCCGACAGCTGTAGACAACCAGGACAGAGATTTTGCTGAACAGTGAAAAGACACAGGCACATATAGAATATATACGAAAGGGGGTCTGTTGTCCAAACCATAACTAAGCCTATAGCTTCAGATGCTGAATTTTTCTTGATATTGAAGACACTGTTTTGTTTTTCCGTATCCATTACCCACGTGAAATAACGCGAAGCGGCGACGATTGTAGAGTCAATCATCACGGGAGTCCAACTCCACTTACCACTGCTCGTCGCGGTTGGGTTTCACCGAGTCCCTTGACCTCTCAAGTGAAATTCCATAACTGCGAATAGGGGGTGCGACACGGATCGATAAAATTCACGTGCGCACGCTCTTCATCGCGTATTCGATTTGACAGAGATAGAGATTTCATAGACCCTTTTCGCAAAAGCATGTGCGGGACACTGTGGGATAGTTTCGTTGCATGCTGGGAATACAGGGGATCGTTTTGTGGAAAAAAATTAATTTAATATCTTTCTCATTCTTGTGCAGATTGTCTCAAAATTTATTCTGTTGTCCCCGATAATTGTGTACATCTTAACGTGACAAATATGGCTAAGGTGCTTTCTTCGCTGATTTTTTTTATCGCTGAATTCCTAATTGGCCTTCGTGGGCGAAAGAGGCAAATGCTCCGGATAGGCAAAAAACTATCTGTAATGATGCCGCCAGCACCGCGATTATCTCTTTTTTTTTTTTTTTTTTTTTTAGATAGAATATCTATAGAATTTCTTCCTCATAAAACACAATCAACATAGATCGAATACATGCTCTGCTGCATCTCTATGGTCTTTCAGCGAAGTCGCATGGTTCAATGGGATTCATTCGCGTTCCATATTAACGTGGAATGCAACTTCGAATTCTAACAATAGCCCATCGCACTTTAGAGACTAACAACCACTTCCATGAACGCAGTGTGCGGCATGAATTGTGAGGAATTGCAGTTCTGCGGGGGAGAATGATTTTTTGTAAGGAGGGAATACAGGTATGATGAGATAAGAGGGAGATGAATATCAACAACGAAGAAAGAGGACCCGAAGGAGCTCGATGAGGACGATACTTATATAGAATCAATTATCGGCGATGCGGCGTCCAATACGGTGCGCATCGGGACACGGATAATTCTACTATCAGTGTCGCTTCTATTCATTCGATGGTCGTGTGTGTGTGTGTGTGTGTGTTGTGTGTGTGTGTGTGTTACGAGACTGCCGCTATATTTGACAAACTAAATTGCGGCTTATTAGAAACTCTCATCAATTTATCCGAATGACTGTCATTATAATGGTCATGATGACCAACCCGTATACGCACGTATGGAACGTAGCCTCGGTCGGCCACTCCACCGGGACAAACTGCTGCGTTGTAAAACTATTGGAGTGTTCAGTATTACTACTCCTTCCAACGCGACCTATTTCATCACGTGCTCTGTTGGAGCGATGTATGGGTGATTGTGGCACAGAGAGTCCTTTTGACCCAATCAAAAGTTGATCGGATCTACAGACGGAAACTACGAACGACTATAAACCACCAGTACTCATAGCTTCAGGCGATTCTTCATTTTAAATTTGTTCAAGTCACTAAACATTCAGAAATGGTATGATCATATTGGAGGAAATCACGCCAAAAGACGTCTCACGAACAGTCAAGATTGAAAACATCTCGTTTTCGTTCGGATCTTTGTCATGTCCTGATGATTTCTTGAAGCTCTTCGATACCGACGTCGTTCCCTCTTCGATGGATAGGGGATACGACTCCGGGTGCTTGCTTGAGGCATTCCGGGGGCCTTCACGTATAGTTAGGGATCGACAATGGTCTATTCGACCGTTATCGTCTGTGAAGAGAGAGTGGTCAAAATTTAGGGAGTGAAAAATCAACAGAATGGGTGGGAATAGGTAAAAATTAGATCGATCGAGGATACCCTCGATGTGGCAGAATGTGTACTTGAATGAGTTAGGTAATATTCAAGGCATTAGCGCGGAGGCCCTGAGATCCAAACAGCCAGGGGACCTTCAAGCAACTCCCTACCTCCTGAAGTAATCTATTCAATATACGTGGAAACAATATAGGTACACCCAGGAATGGATTGTAAACGTGAGCCGAAAGTGTTGGACTTATCCGGATCGGACATTTAAATATTTGGGAATACTGACCAGCAGTGAATGAGGAGCTTGCAAAGCGGATTGAGAGTGGCACCATTCAGAAGATTTGGTATTACGACTAATACTATCAAGCCACCAATATCTTTTTAATGCATTAATCAACAGGATTAAATACAACAAAATCGAAAAGGTGCTTGCACCACCCACTAGGTAAGTAGGACGGTAGATAATAAAGGTCGACAGGTTGAAAGGTAAATAAAGTCTGGTAGGCAGGTAGGTAGGTAGGTAGCTAGGAGATAGCCTAGCTAGTCGCTGGGGGTTAAGAGGGCATGGAGTGTATAGGTAGTAGCCAGCTAGACGGGAGGTGGATGGTATATAGGTAAGGAGGGCTAGGGCCAAACCGATTAATGATGAACTGGTAGGCTATATAGGTGGGTAGCTTGTTAAAGTCAAGTAGGTAATAAATTGGTATATTGTAGTAGCCCTAAGCTAAGTCAATATATATTAACTGGTATATTTGTAGGTAAGATTGCCGAGTCGGTAATTAGGCGAACTGGATACAGGTAACCAACCCCCTAGCAGGACAGGGAGTGGTATATAAGCTGACAAGGGGTAGACGTAGCTAAGTGGTAGGTAGGTAGAGAGCTTAGCTAGTACCTGCCTATATATATCTAATATGATAATAACAACAATAACGATGGGATAACGGTAACAATGGATGATTCATGATCATGATACTAATAACAAAAACCAATAGCAATAAACAATAACGATGACGATGACGATAATGATGATGATGATGATGATGATGATGCAGTGAACTGTGATGATGTGATGATAACATGGTCGTGCTGGTACAAGTTGGAAAGAGGGAGCTGTTTTACTCACAGGAATATCCTCCTCAAACATCGAAGGTTAGAAATACAACTACACAACCAACATAGCATCGACCCATCACTGAATCTGAGAACGTGGCGGGACCGCCTCCTCTGCCAGCATTGGAGCTGATCATTGTATCTGCGGTAGATAAAATGTGCGCAAATATTTAATCTGATGCAGAAGTTTCTCCTCTCTTTCAGTACGTTCCCAAGACACTGGAATCCCGGCGGACCATCGTAATTGTACAAGACAGGAGTACTAATCCAACAGAAGTAGACGCGATTTTGAATATGCTGCCCACCCACTTCAGAGACAGTTTCAGAGCAAGTGATCCTTCGTTAGGGGCGGATGAGGATCGACAGCCAAAAACCAACCCGTCTCCCTCCTATTCGTCCCACAGTGATCGAACTCTATAATCAGAATTATAATCGCTAGTGTTGGCCCTTTGGTGCACCCCCAGTAATGTTTACACATTAGCAGCCTTGCCATTGTTACCTCTACAGTTCATTGTTTTACGTGTGTAGTTGTGTATTTTGGGTTGTATTTTAATGTTAATCCATCTATTGCTGTTGAGAGCATTGATTGCCCTGTGCGGGTTGTAATAATGATCTTATTTATCTTATTAAGAATCGTTCTGTTTCCAGAGAGCAGTTCATCTTTCCGAACATTACAAGGAGGTCATCCATAGTTTAGAAGATCAGCTAGCACGCTCAGAAAATGATAGCAGTGACAATCTGATGACTATTTGAACAAGGAAGCGCAACCGTCTAGAATAGCGGAACCTTTTGTAAGTAGTACCCTGTTATCGGGCCGTAAATACGGGGGCGTGGGGGTGTGAAACCCCGCCTTGAGATATTGAAAAGTCGGTCGAGCGGTCGATTTTAGGGCACCTTGAATAGACCCCCGAAGATGATGTTCGTGAACGAGGAATTCCATAAAAACTGTAACAAAGGGACCGTGGTACAGGAAGCACCTACGGAAGAAATTGCAACCTCCCCCCCGCCCCCTCCACAGGTCGCCGAAGAAAAAAAATAGTGAATAAAAAGTCGAGTTCAGATGAACATCTTTAGGTCCCATAGGCTCACACCCCCTTGCGAAAATGTGGTGAACGCCCCTGTCTGGTATTGTACAAGAGACTAAAAGGGCGTTTCTGTTATTGAACATTCATGTGAATGGAGAATGAAAAAATGTGCTAGTTTGTCCCTGAATGGTATCACCATCGTGAACACTGTATGGAAGTCGGATGATGCAATGTACAGAGTAACTTTAACTGTGAAGAAACAGGTTTCCCTTTGTGAATAAAGCGACAAAACGCCCAAAGAGAAATGCAGTAGAGCGGGGTCACTCTACGGGTCTGGTGAATATGGTTGTATGGACGAATTGAATCCCCCAAGGACCAATTACCCCATACACATAAACAATTCTTGGAGACCTCGAAAGGATCGATTTCGTATACCTTCGCGGGATAAGAAAAATAACAATAAGTGGTAAGAAAGAATGGACTTCAGCACAATGATATCTTCTCCCGAATTTTTCAGCAGGCAACGCTCAACTTCCCAGAATGGCCAAATTACGTTGTTATTTAGATATAATGAACAATGTCTATAAAACAGCTGACGTGGCGGCAGTCCCAGGTTGGCGTTCCCAGTTTGGTACGTCTCCCAACATCATTCAAATTATTCTCTTCATTTTACTTAAATCAACATTTTGAAATTTGTTTGAGGGTGCATGCACTCACATTTCGTCTGGACATCCTTCGGTTGTTCCATCCTGTAGCCCTCCTTCAGTTGAGCGACCAGAAACCGTCCAGCGGACGCCTGGATAGGGGGTCCCCCTAATGTAAAGATCTCATACAGAACCACTCCATAAGACCAACAGATGTGGAATAGGGAAGAATAATCGTCTAAGTACTATATTGCAGTTGAAATTGCATATAACGAATCGGGTTATAGTCCTGCTAATGTAATGTCCTTTTCCATTCATTCAAGCTAAATTACCAGATATCAAAGGTATAGTATCGAGTGACAGCTAGTGATTTTCAATTTTGTAATTCTGCAACAGCTTACGGAACATTGGTTTTCCTCAACCTGGCGGAGCTATGAATACGTAGAATAGGAATGTTTGACATGGCCGTATCAATCCGAATTTTGATATTACCTATATCTGACCGCGCACTCATGATCTTTACAACAACTTGCCATCCATTCAGGTTATCGGGGTTTGAGGGTTGTTACATGTTGTCTCCTCCGCCCTTACTCCACGGGCTTTGACCTTTCCCAAACAATGCCAACCCCAGCCTTACCACAAGAAATAGGCGAAATCAAGTATGACACCCGTCCGTTCTTCCTACTTCAGTTTCCATTACATACACATACATACATACATACACATGACATACATTTTTTTTACAATTTACATGAATACCATACATACATACATACAGTACATACCTTACACACGAACAGAAGTATCTAATGTTTGCAGCCATTCTTGCCATTACCCAGTATTATGGCAATCCTCTGGGTAGAGGTGGGATGGGGGGGAACACGAAGTGTACCCATTAAGTCTTCGATGGGTGCCCCTCCCACTCGCCGTTGAGGCAGGGGCCTAGCGTAATACTCCACACGTCGCTTCTGAGAACAATATCCCACTCAGTATTGCCTCTAAGCTGCACACTTTATTGGTATTTTCTGTTCCTGCTCCCGCCGCTTGTACACACTCGAGTATATGTCGTCGGCTAACCCGAAGCTGAAATCTTCAGCGTCAGTCTCGGACCAACAGGACAGTCGGGCAAGCCAGATCTCGTGGTAGAATCGCTCTTATGGAAGTAAGCCTGCAGAGAATGGGGCAATCCTTCAGTGGACAAGCTGATGCTACAGTGTCTATTAACATACTTTTTACATACATGTGCGTGAGTCAGATTCGGGCCGAAATTTAAAAAAAAAAAAACTGTTCAAGAAGCTGAATTCTAGGACTCCGAGACTATAGATTGGGCTGATCTTTCACCACAAGTGTCGCACTATCCTGACTATGTCTACCCTAATCCCTGATTACAGGGAGTAACAATGTAGCATACGACGCAAACAGGCCTCTGTAATATTTGAATCCTCATTTCACCCACTCTCCCAATAAAATCCCGTTGGTCTGGAAACGATGTCGGGGTTGGCAATCTTTTGATTCATTACATTGCTTGGATTAAGCTAAACGACGATTAAAATACGAATAGTAATCCCTGGATTACTAGTTAGTTTGATGGCCGAGTGAGATTGCAATTAATGGCTTCAAAGCTGTTACCATTTTGACGATTAAATGGAACCGCTGTTTTCGGGGTTCCGGGAATGAGGGCAATCTACAGCCAATGACTCGCTGTCCCATTGACCTTACTGTACTGGCTCTCCAAAACTAAAACGAACTTATATTAAATTACTGAACTGAAATGAAGCCTACCTCGAAAGATGAACTAGAGCACCAGGGTGATGTAGCTCAACCGCACAGATTACAAGAGATGTACAATTATGTGATAAATGTTCAAGATCATGATCAAGGAGGCATTTTGAAGCAAGTGAACCTTGTGCCCCTGTAATGACTTTTGACTGTGACTTCATGAGAACAAGGAGTCTTAAAAATCAATAAACATTCCACATGATGGGCCCCAGGCCCACACTGGGCCTTGGGTTCCATATCCCTGACCCCCTGAAGGTCCTGCTATTAGACCATTATGATCGCATCACACTGTGCAACACAAATTGTAGGAGATACAAGTTTTTGGCCTAATGGCCTTAGTCCCAAACTGGGACCCTGTGCCCCAAATTCCCGACACCCCCAATGGCGGCCTCTACCCAAGGCCTATTACATGTAAAAATCAATTGAAGCCTGTGGAAGGAGATGCATTTCAATACCATCGTTTGAATTCAAAAAATGAAAAAATTCCTGAACACCCCCAAAATTACGTGCTGTTGACCATAAATTAATGATAGAACATCAGCACTTGCACCAAAATTTGTTAGGAGATACTTTGAAAATTTTCCATAATGGTCATAATTGCCCCTTCAATGCTTTTGACCTTGACCTTCACATGTCAAACATGTCCCATGTAATACATTACAACCCCAAGTTTGGTTGGCATCGTCACAGCATGATGTTTGGGGGACAAAAAGCCAATTGTTGAAACACTGGATAGATATATAGTATATAGATATATAGATAACCCAGATAATAATATAGATTAGATAATAGATAGATAGACAGCAAAGTTGGTAGATCTAAAAGTGGGTTGAAACCGCTCGTGTGTTATATCCTCTATTTAGTTTTGCAAGGTCAGACGGAACAAAAATCGACTCCTTTTGGTTTGCAAATGATGTGAAATGTGGCCTTTAACAATTGGGAGATTCATATAATGCGTCTTTGTAGTAATAGTCAGAACTGTTCGAAATGTTCGATAATATACCCAATGTACCGAGATGATACGTACCATTTCCCTTAGCTCTCTGGTGGGCCATCGCTTTAGCTGCCTGCTCCACTCTCGCAATATTATAATGTTATCTTCTCGCATAAGAACTCCTGAAAAGATCGATAAAAACATGATGAAGTACAATTTCGGGTGGGAAATCACCATGCTCTCCAATGTGGACGACACCATTATTTCCGGTATCACATACCTCCGTCATTTTTTCCATATGCCGATACCCATGCCGAGATTTATTAGGTCCCGTAAATAGGAGAGGATGTATGACTTGCTCATTAACTGACATAGGTTTTGTCTATTGTTGAGACATTGAAATTCCTCGCTTGTTTTCGGTTAGCTATTATCGGCCTCATACTGCTTTTATTATTCATTATTCTGTAATGTGCCACGATAGCATGGCTTTTTTAAATTGCGAGACTATTGTATTGCTCCAGATGTTCTGGAAGAATAGCCCTCGGGCGAACATCAAATATGATCGTAACCACAAAAGACCAGTTATAACAGGGCGTCCTAAGCCCAACGGAAGTGCTTAGACGAAATAATGACCATAGTTTGGGAAGAGTTTTACAGGTATGGAAACGGAAATGAGTACCATATTGAATGATCAGAAATACATTGTTTATTAAGGACAGTTTCGAAAATACTCGAGTGACAAGTCCAACTAGGCGATTAGTCAATTAGGCCTTCAGTCGCGGCGTTGTCACCGAAACGCCGAATGGATGATGTTACAACTGCCTGAACCAATCAGCGAAACCTTTTCCTTCGTCGTGGGAAATACGCTCCCAGACCGAAGAGGCTTTTGGCCCCGCAGAAATAAACGGTATACCCCACACATCGTCAACAACCTCAACGAACTATCGGCCTACCAACGAAATGACCAACTAGGGGAAAACAACCCCAACCGGTAGAAATTTGAGGAATACCCCTGTATCCTTACCTAGACCAAATAAATATACACCCTTTTTCACGGCCATAAAATATCACAACCCGCAAGTAAACCATTGAGATGGCTGGTGGTTGCGCGTTATCCCCACAATGCATATACATCTTCGGGTTCCTCTATATCTGCCAAGTCAATATGAGCAGGTCGGCAGGGGAAATACCCGTGATTCGGACGATAGGTCTATATAGGAACTCGACATCGAGATAGGTCCGTAGATGGTTAACCTTGCCGGACAAATTGATCGAGTGAAGATGCTTGAAAGTTCCAAACCAACGGCAATATACTTGTGGGGGAAGGGGGGGGGATGGGGTTGTGCGTTTTATGGTTGTCTTCCGCATAAACCGAGAGTGTGTACTATTCTGAAACAAACGTTTCGTCTTCATAATATGTTTGATGCTTCGCTCCATCCGGAAACGCGCGCAACAATGGTTTCGCCGCATTACCTCTCTACATCTACGTAAGAAGTTGAGTAGGTCCCCGTACTGCATGTACTCCGTAATTAGGTAGTATGGTTCCCTCTGCGTACAACAAGCTAACAGAGACATTAGGTTGGGATGTTTGCCAAGCTGCATCATCAATTTCATCTCATCAAGAAGGTCCTCCTTAACATCATATGAAGCACCATTCTGAACGTGAATATTAACCGATAATTATTCATTATGATTGTAGTTTTTTTTTCTACTTGTCTTTTTTTTTCATCGCAGTGTGGGCCGGATTTCCAGACGAGCCTCACGTCGCTGTCGTTTTTTTGGTGCTAACAGACGATATGCCTGTCTGTAATTGGCGCCAACCACAACCATAATTACAGCGTTACATAGAATACATCACAGGCAACTACTATGTTAGTATTCACAGTGAGGTAGGCCTGAACGATCATAATCTGAACAACACGAGGCACAGAACATGAGCTGAGGGGGGTTACTATGGTTTACGAACGAGCTACCGTGCCCATTATAGTATCAACTAATGGGATAGATTGACCATGATATTATAGATGTCCACTACAAAAACTAGAAATGAAGAATGCCACGAACCTTTGGTCGTTTTTACGACAGCTCACATACTCTTGGTCGTTATTGAGGTCATAGATGAGTCCTTTGTAGACGATTCCAAACTGTCCCTTACCCAGCTCCTCCTGTAGTTCCCGCGACCTTGTTCATGTGTGATCTCTTTCGGCTTCAGCATAGGATCAACCCTGTCCTCCATTTCTGCATTTCGAAAAAAAATCGGCTTATTAGTATCATTCCCTAAATTCGAACGTCATGTTTTATTAGTCTTGACGAATCTGCATTTATTGGGAATCTTTGTTCTTGCTCTGTTCGCCAACTGCTACATTGCAGATGTTTAATGTGGACATGCCGAAGACTTGTTTAGCATCCTTCCCCCGCACTAATATTCGCACATTATGCTTCCCCCAGCACTAATATCGCACATTATCATTCAATTAATTCGAATTCAACCTATCATACTTTTACTTGTCGGAATACTCTCTTTTTTTTTCATAAACCCCCTAGTTTTGTCTATCTGGTTTACCTAGCGACTGCGGTGTACCCATTTTTTTTGTTCAAACAACATTCGTTTTAACATTTATATTATTCCCCCTGACTGGCTTGGTCTAGTCAAAACACGACAGTTCAATCTCTAGAACGTCATCAACACACGCCTGATAGGAACGCCATGTCCACACACGGTAGCACAAATATACGATGTTCTGGCACAACAAAAATACTCGCCGCCAAAGTATTCATACTTACGTCGGATGGACTATTTAAAAACAATAAGTTCTGGGGGCACTGAAGGATTTCTATATGAAGCAGAGCGGGATTAATGGTTGGGGCGCCAGTTTAAGGTACAGTTGTTTTCGGATACCAAATATTGAGGCCTCTGCATTATATTATTGTTCAACTTGATGTCGATTGGACGGTACATGGACCGTAGTGAATCGTCCGGCGGGACGGATTCGTGGTGCAGATTGCCATTGGGAACTTGAAAACCTCTGCTCTATCCACTACGATCGTTCCCTTCCCTCTCTAGAATGACATACGTTAGAAAATAAGTATTATACCATGTTTTCGTTCTTCACCCTTCGGCGCCCTCCATGCGCTGGAAGACCTCCTCAATTACTTCTTTGTCGAATACATCCCTTTCCTTCCCTCCTCGCGATTGACAAGCATATTAGAGCGCAACCAATGATGACAACAGGGTGAACGAGCATCGCTAATCAGGAGACTTCCTGCCGTACTGATCGTTGGCTCCAGACTGTTCCTGTCTGAGATCGGCAATGTATGGCGCTGGACTGGTAGTTACTGTTGGACGAGAAAGTCTTTGGTAATTTACATAGGGCTCATTGTGGCATTCATCCTCGTTTCTACAAGCGGCCTTAGCCTCACCTCTCTCCGTTCCTCGCTCCAATTTCTCCTCCTTGGTAGCCTGATCAGACATGAACCCCGATTTCCCGGGTTGTCTGGTAACGATTACGGTACCGTCCGTTCTAACGGCTCGGTTGGTATATATAGTCCGATTTCTATTACTGGCCGGTCAGTTAGAGTAATACGGCCCTGGTGACCGGTTCCCCTCAGATCTCTATGTAACTGTAAGGAGTACTACATTTCTCACTGATAACACTTGCAAACTCATTAATATTTGGTAAAGAGTAGGGTATCAGGCGAGGATCCAAGGGTATACCTGTAACCCTTCCCGTGGCAATTATTGCACTGAAAAATAACAAAACGATGATGGGCATACCCACGACAGACACTAAAATAGCGTCATTTCTCATCAAAAGACCGCACTGTGAAAACATTTTAAAACAAATATATTCGAAATTTATAACTGTGCTGCCTAAATTATTTTTGCTCAACAAATCACAGCACAAATGCATGGACAAATTAATATCTATTTTCGCGTACAACTAGGTCTGTCTACAAACATAAAATCACGAGAAAATAGGAGAGCGGAACGTTTTTATTTGCATTCTGTTTCAATTTTTCAATATAATAGTAAGCTTCAGCTGCCTGGGATGTCGATTACTCATTGGCTCGTTCCCGAAAGACAAGAGCGCGAATCTTGGGATGATTGTCAAAACCCGCAAACCAACCCCGCCCCCGCACATTGCCACGTTTCAGAGCTTCCCGAAAATGATTTCTAAACCACTGGCGAACCCGACAAACGAACTTTACAGCAATACAAAACAAACCGGTTTGAATCACCTTTACACAGCTGCCAGCAACTACCATTGCCTATCAGCCTCTTTCCCTCTTTCCTTCCTCGCACATGCGGACTACTACGGAGCGCGAAACGTCACAAAATCCACCAAAGTTGGAAACAACCCAACAAAAGAATCAACCCATCGAAAAAAAAATTCAACCCATCGAAAACAATCACCCATCGAGAAAAGAATCAAACCATCGAGAACAGAATCAAGCCTTCAAAGAAAGAAATCAAACCTATCCCAAAAGCGGAATTCATACTATCCCAAACACGAATCCAGTACGCCATAATATCCTCCCAGACCTCCACCTTCACAAGGATTTCTACATTTATTGGGCTGCCCTTTAAATTTGATACACTCCTCGCAGTTCCTGGTGCGCGGAATGTAACAAAATCATCAAGCATGGAACAGACCTCATGATTTTGGACCGCAATCTCCCTTCGTAGTGATTCCTGAAGGGTGATTTTCTAAGATCTGGATACCAGCTTTCATTGGCAGTTTTGGCCATGTTTCTTTCTTCGCTAAGAGCATACATATTTTGGAGAAAGTCTGGAGTGTGCTGGTCAAGCTGAGGAGCTTTTTGTTTCACCCTCTTGTATTCTACTATTTTAAAATGGTAATTGGGCAAATAGAATAGTGTTAGTTTTGAATGGTTTTTTAGGGGGCGACCTTGTCGACGTCTGGGAACTAAACAGTCCTCAACATGGCATCGGATCAACACCGCGGCGAGTAGGTATTTTGTGTCCCTTCTTTCTGTATTTGTTTAGGCGAGGCATGGAAGACCTGCTCTTAGTAGCGCCTTCCTAGTGTTGTCTAATTATCTCTATAAATGAAGGTTTTTTGGTCCATAGTCATTTTCTACACGCATGCCAGTGTTTATATCGATCATCGCATCAAATTTGTTGTAACCGTGGGGATTCGTTGTAAGGATGTCCGGCTATCAGGGAAGTGTGACATCCACATATACGCCACAGTGAACGGCTGTTTCTTCTCTGAATTCGGTCAGTCGGAGACAGACCTGATACCTCCTGAGTTATAAAGTATGGTTTGTTGTTCAGGTTGAAAAAAAGCGTTGTAGTTGGACCAGTTTCTGTGTGTTGTTTTTGGGTGTAGACCAAGGGTCATTTTCTGAAGAATAAATGGACCATTCAGGAACATCATTATTTTTTTCAACCATTTTAGCTTGTTACCTGCAAACTTATTCCATTCATGTGATCTATGTACGTTACTGATTAATTCATGACATTCACCAAGAATTTACAGACTTCTAGATATCCTACCATACTTATTGATTTCATTACCTGTATTTTATGTCGTCTTAATCATCTAGAAAAGAGTACATAATTCAACATTCTAGGCTATAGTACTTAACCACTTTCACTGCTTGTAGTAATTACCGCATGTAGAGAGATCACCGAATGATACAGCCATCACTCAATAACTACACGCTATAACAGCAATGAGTCCTACAAGTTTCCAAATAGGCCAGTATTGCACGAATTCAGGTTCACTGTCAGTGTGGCGGAGGGTGGGGGTGGGGGGTGGGTTGGGGGGGGTGTGGGGGGGCAAATTCCCCACGAGTGGTCCGGACGCGATCAAAACTTTCGAGTCTCAATCACCCACCTCCTATGTCAATACCTGCATCTCTATGTTTTGTTGTTTTGTATGTTCTGCAGCACAAAACAGTGGGTAGACCGCTTCGGGAAAGGGTGGTTTTCCCTCCCCACCAGAATGTAACATGCTCTTAGGACATTCCAAGATATCATAAGATTGTACAGGCCTATATCTAACGGTTGTATAGTTTTATAGTATGATAGGTGGATGTATATACTGATGATCTATTACTGACCTAAACTTAAGCGAAGAATAAGATATATGATATGCTTTAGGTAATAGACAATTTTCACTAGCCTGTCGGGGGCAATCATCACTCGTCGAGGGTGTGATTTTTAGCATACCCCCTCGGGCCCGACAAAGTGGGATCTTCCCCGGACGGTTGGGGGGGGGGGAATAGGCGCGCGCTGCCACCCCGCCGCTGGCCGGCCACTTATCCTGTGCACTGGCTATAGGCTCACTACATGCTCCATCATTGCCATAGGACAGGATGTAATGCCCTTGGCCAAGGTGCTGGTTGTCGTGGGATTCGCCAAGTGCGCAAGAGGCCAACGTGAGTGGTTTTCAGTATGTACTCGTCACTCCATTACATACTTTTTCTGTTAAATGAGAGTCCATTTGTAGTACAAATGTAGTGTTGTTCACTCTACGAAGTTTATAATCAGTCATTCTGTAGATACTTTAATCTTATTCTCTCTGACTACCCTCTCTCGCACCTTCTCCACTATGTACGCTCACTCACGCTATGACCAATATTGCGACAAGGATCATTACGCAGGGTTGAGTTCTTGCTTTCCTTGACAGTTAACTTCGTTTTGACAACCGTTGTTTTCTGTTTTCGACACCTTGATTCTGTTTGGAACACCTGTTTTCTGATTTGGACTATTGTATTCCAAATCCTGATGGTCTGATTCCATTCTGATGTTTTGTGACACTCCGCGCACCAGGACCGCGCGAAGTGTATCACACTTAAAGGAGCACGGCAATAAAATAAAATCCTGTGTAAGGTGAAGGGTCATGAGTATCATATGACGTACGGATTCTTGGTGGGATAGGCTGATTCCGCTTTTTCAATGGGTTGATTCTTTTATTTGAAGGATTGATTTCTGGTCTCCATGGGTTATTCCCTTTTCTCGATGGGTGATTCTGTTGTCGATGGGTGATCTTTTTTCGATGTTGTGTTGTCTTTTTTCGTTGTGTTGATTCCAACTTTGGTGGATTTTGTTACGTTTCGCGTCCCGTGTACGACCTCTCAACTAAGAAAATCTTGCGAAATGTTGGACAGAAAAGACGCATGCGAAGAGACTGCATGTGGCAACAGTATCATGAACATTCGGGGAGCGGAGGGAAGTCGACCCACACCGGGAGCTCTAGGAGAAGTACGCGAGAATGTGGGGGCGAGAACGGGAAACAGCAAGGGCGACCTAAAGAAAATTCTTTCAACAGTATCAGAAATTTGGCGAATAGGAGACAGCCAGGTCGCCAGGGAGGGGCAGCTTTGTGTATGTAAAAACACAAGTGAGGGTGTAGAAAACTTCCACCCACACAGACCTACCTGTTGAATTGACTGTCATCAGAAAAGTGAGTCACCGTGTTGAGCGGAGGGTACCCCAGGGAAACGGCGAACCTATTAGAACACCGATAAAAACTAGGATGGTAGAATGATAGCTCTGGATACTCGGTAACTTGTTCATAATATTGTTGTACCTGGTTGTGCCGTTGTGTGCAAGAGGAAAAGAGGAACCCTTGGGTTTCTTGATAGAAAGCTGTGTTTGCCCCCCCCCCAAAGGTGCGTGAGCATGCCTATACCTCCTTGTGTCGCTCAACCCTAGAGTATACTTGCTTCACAAATTTGGGATCCTACAAAAAATTTGCTAAAATTATATAAAAAAAAAATGAAGAAAGTATCAAGAGCGCTGCACGCAATTCCGTAGACAGACAACGTGTGACCGATATTATGAAGAACACTGAGGAAACACGGTCTGAAGGAGGAAAAAACCAGGCACTCTTCTATCCATTTTATCAATGGATGATAACAGTCCCAAATGTACGAGATTGGTAATAGGCGTTGCCGCTACATCAAATGCCCATCTTTTTTTTTTTTTTTTTTTTTCTTTTTCTTTTTTTTTTTTTTTTCTTTTTTTTCATAAATATCAAGCTCCAGTACAGTTTTATCATTCCTCCGAAACTATTAGAGACTGGAATGAATTCCCAACCCCCTGATAATGAAAGCCCCAGTGCTGAAGCCCCATTCTGAAGCAGCTTGCTCACACACAGTTACTAGTGTTGCCTTTGATGCTCACTGAACACAACATCCTGTTGTGATTCCCGAAAGGGTTTAACGAGTACGAAGCAGAAGTAGAAGCAGTACCAGCCGAGATACTGAAAAGGATTTAATAGTGCACTCATCGGATCCAGAGTTTCGGAACAGAGTTTAAAGCCTTTATTGTGGGTTGGTCAGAGTGCGATGCTGTGTTAAATATTGGGGGGGGACATATGAGGGTAGCACCATTAAGCGGAGCGACCACCATGGTTGGCGCGTAGTGTGTACCAAGGGAATTTTCGTTTTACAGACCCCCAGAATGCGGGAAACGTCACTTCTGGGGTCATATGGCAGTAAGCAACATCCTGAAATTGTCAAGGAAATTCCCGATTTTTTTATTTCACGAAACATTCTGAGGAGCTGTGTCGATGTATATTCCGTACAATCTCGGGCCACCGTCGGTTGTTGACGGTAGTGTACAAGAAAAAAGTTCTACAGACCCCCAAGATTGCAGGAAAACGGCAATTTCCGCCGTATGGCGTAAGAAACGGCCACAAAATTGACAATTAAATTCAGAATCATATTTCTGGGAACGTTCATGAAGGAACTGAGAGGGTGTATCCTACAATCGGGCCAGCCGGCAGCATCAGTGGACGCTTAGGGGTTACAAGGGAAATTTTCGTTTCACCAGTTACGAATCCCTCAGATTTGACGGACGGTACTTTCATGTCTAATGCAGTAAGCAAACATCCCAAATTGACAATAATTTCTGAACTGTATATCTCAAGAAACACTCTGGAAGGAAAATGATCTGCGGGTATCATTTACAATTGACGCGCAACATCAGTTGACGAGTACCGTTACAAGGAAAAATTAGTCTCCAGACAACCACCCCTCCATGATTGCCAGGGAGCCGGTAATTCCCGCGACTTTAAGGCAGATGCAATCACTGAAAATTGACAGTAATTTCCGAAAACTGATCGATGTTAATCCTAACCATTCATCATCGTGGGTCTCCATTCTACCATAGATGTCAATTGTAATGGAAAAGTGTGATTTTTTAGGTGCATTTGATTTTAAAACAGGAATTGAGCCCCAGTAGAGACAATTCTGTCATTGTCCGATTGTTTTCCGCTCAAATTTGTGGTCCAAATTTCTCCATGTTCTAAGAATTGTTTCGCCCCGCTCCGCGCCTGTATAGTTCCATAAGTCATCAATTGTAAACCTCCATACTAATGGCACGATTCCTGGCCCTGTTGTTGTTCGCTACATATAGCGTTCATCTTCTAACAAAAACAGCACGTCAGGTTGCAAAGCCATTTGAACAATAAGGATCAGAAGTAAGACTAAAACTGTGGGCAGTGTAAGAAGATCGACAAGTGGTTTCCGGAATGTTGTTGTGGGGGGGGTTAGGAGGGGCGGGGGGGGTGATGAAACATGAATCAAGTCCCTAAAACCCAAATTCTTATCGTGGCCGACCTATATGTTACAAACTTGACGATGACACGTAGGGACAAAAAACATATTTTGCCAGAATCTGACAAAGGTATTGTTACCGTGGGCCTACTGTATTACACATGTAACGGAAAGATAGGCCCACAGCGCGGCAACGCGTTTTTTTTTTTTTTTTTTTTGTTTTTTTTTTTTGGCATGCGGCCTTATCAACCAACAAAAGTAGGCAAACTAATAAGAAAGATGTGTTAGCCTTTTGTGTTATGGCTCGTACTGTCCCATAGGATTATAGGATTTTGTCACCAGTCCGCCAAAATATTGGGGGGGAGATTGATATTATGTCCCCCCCCCCCAAACAGAAATATTGGGGGCATGTCCCCGTCCCCCCCCCCCCTACCATGATGATGCCGCCCATGGGTGATCAACGGCGAGTTAGTTATATGGGTGATTAAAGATATGACAGATAGGGAAAAAACAAGTACTGCGTATGCCCGTGCTGAATCTGTGTAAGCTGGCGCGTTGGGAGTGCCGGTACGCACGACGACTACTTGGCGCGAACGTGGGGATGCCTGCACGACGACTCCTCTCGGTCGCACGTGAACATCAAATATGAGCAGTAGGCGTCCCGCGAACGTCTCTTATAAAGAGACGCCTCCACGCTCCGCTGCCTACTGGGTTGTCAAACCCCCTCGGGGAGCACGTTGCTGCATTCAAAAACTGTATGATTTCGGGCGAAATATTTCAAGATCAATTGGGGTGGATGGCAAGGTTGCAAGGTGGGGTAAATCAGTGAATGTACTTGGTAAAATGGCTGCCTGAACAAAGACATGTAAGATTATTGATTCGAGGTTTCTTCGTGGGGCATTTTGGGGCAAAACTGCATTTTGGGGGTAACAGTGTGATTTATACAGCCAGACCAGCTTGGTCCTGGGTGGCTACATACGGACCAGTGGATGCCCCATAATGTACAGTACAGGTTTTCCGTAGGTATCGGTCTTGCTTGTAAAGGGTTCAAAAAATGTAAACAGCGCCTAAGCCCCGTACCACACAACAGTCTATCTATAGCAGAACAGATAGGGCAGTTAACTCGGACAGAGTGTAGTGTGTGATTTTTACGTTCTCCTTTGCTAATTTGATGCAGAATGATTGAGGCAGCTGTTAGTGTATTATTATATGACTTGTGAGGTGAGTATGTCTAATTAGGGCTATACCCACGGGTAATATATTGACGTGCTGAACTTAGCCAGCCATGGCAGAGGAAATTGAGCGATTGGTTGGGCAATGTGAGAGCCAGGTTGTTGGCTCGTAGTAACGAAAATGGCGGCTGCCGGATATGGGGGCTGGGCCACCAACCGTGGGCGGCACTCTCCCACTATATGGAAGGTTCTGCGAGTGAGACTGCATGCCTCTACTGGCAGGTGGTGTCAAGAAGGTCCTCCGGGTACACACATTCTTGGGCGTACCTGTGGCAAACCCTGGGGGGGGGGGAGATTATTCCTCCCGCAGCCTTGCTTGAAGAATGGTGACATCTCCCACCCTCTGGCATCGAAGTTGTGTGTTGAAGCATCACCATCTGTCAGCCGAGCCCCGCAGGTTAGAACTCCGCCGCACCGCAGGGAGGTGGGTGTTAGACTCCAAGAGCATCTAACACCACACACTACCTCTCCCCTCCCCCCCCCCTCACCCTCTGCCCCCACCCCACCGCCTCTAGCCCCACCCAACCTCATCCCAACACAAATTACTGAAATAACGGGTACCTAGCTACTTTTCAGTAATGCCGACAGGTCATGCTGCACCGAGTGAAGCTATGTGTGGTGGCCATATAGCCTGCTGGAATTATCGTGCAGCCGTTCAGTTGACCAGGTGAGGTAGTACTGCCAAATAGCATCATGGCACTTTCTCGTGGAGTTTGTACTGTGGTCACTGAGTTAGCTCTTCTTGTTTGAAACTTTCTGCTCCTGATACGATGCTTGAACTATTCCACGCCGCCTTGAATCTCTTTCGGAGCTTCACTGCATCTGATGTTCTGAGAAAGTAGCAACCCGAAAGCCTCATCCATGGCAATCGACTTCCCGGGACCATTGTTCACATGGTGTATTGCACAGTGGTCACGGAATCTACCAGTGCGAGAACAGGTGCTGCTGTGCTCGGGTTCCGTAACTCTGAAGGGCGCTGTTTCTTTACGGCTTCCGCCACCTGGTAGGACGTCTCAAAACGTGTCGACTGGAGCGTTGGTGGAGACAGTTGAGTGAGTATTCTCTCAATAACTTGTTTGTCCTCACTGTGTGGACAAGGAACTAATTAGATCCGGGCCTACACAGAGATTGTGTGTTCAGGCACAAATGCTTGTGCATGGAAAAATACATGAGAATGGCAGAATCAAGGGGAAGGGGGAATTGGTATTTGGAAACAACTACATTGAACATTGACTGCCTAAAAATTTATTGCCAATATATCCACCTTCACCTCCTCTTAAGGTTATACGCCACCATTGGTCGGTGTTCCTCCGCAGCTGCTGTAGGCTACCTCTTCAAAATCTAGTCCCTAAAAATGCCATTAAAATGCAATTCAAGCAAATCTGGATCATGCCGGTCCAACGTTGTCTGCATGGACAGGACCATGTTGAAAAGTACCAAGGGATGGCCCGGTGGGGAGTCGAGCTAATTTTGACCACTTCGTAGATTGTTGGATGACGTGGGAAAACTGATTTTCCGGCAGACCCGCAAGCGTGGGGAAATTCCCAAAAGAGCAGCGGCGAGCTAGGGAAAAAGCGTAAAACGGTCAGGGACAGTGAAGTGGAAGTGCCCATTGAAAGATATGAATGTCAGCTCGAAATTGATGGGTGGCACTTTCCTGGCGAAAAATTCTGCTCGACTCAGCAGATCCGGAAGGGATTCTATTTAGTGTGTAAGTAAATGAGTCCGGCGGCTAAAGGTGGTGTGTGACCTGCAGGCGCGCCGCGGGCCGCGCTCGGGGCTGACGGTTCCCTTTAGCGAAAAACAAGTACTTTGCTGGAACCCCTTAGCGCGTTCGAAACGTAGCGTACGCTATGCCGGTTGTATGTATGTATGTTTGTAGGTGTGTAGTATGTATGTATGTATGATGTATGGATGTATGTATGTGTAGGTATGTATGTATGTCTGTATGTATGTATCAAACTTACCTGGAAAATATATTCCATTATCTTTATAAAATTTCGTGTCGGTTACTGCTGAGCCGTTTGCAGTCCACGTGTAGCGAGTTACCTGTTGGCGAAAAACAATTTTGTTAAATTTATTTGACTTTATTTAAATAATTTAATTAATTTTGGTTTTAACGAGTTAATAATTTTATAATTATGATTAATAGTTAACACCACTTACACTCAAATTTTTTTAGTTAATGTGCTATTGTTTGAATTCATTGCAGGATCCGAGCCGCTTGAAGAGAGTACATGATTAACAATCACCAGAATGACGACGGTGAACCATCTACCAAAAAAGACCGAAAACCCCTACTCCGTGCAATGGCTTTTTCGAAAACTGGAACTCAATTTTATCCTTGGAATATACATCGTAACTGAATCCCTATAATATTCAGTAGTAAACAAAAAACCCCCCCCCCGCCCCTTAAAAAAAAGCTCTTTGGTACTCTTCTGAAATACGTTTAAATTTATTAGCAGTCTTGTAAAAGTTTAGACCAAAGACTAGAGCGCCAATGGTGCGGTAGCTCAAAACCGCACCAATGTAAACAATCTGTCTGTTTTTGCAGGAGCATACAGGTCGGATTGCTAATATTTGCGATTATTTATGCGAGTTTTCACCGGAAATTGATTAGCAGTGACCCCTAAATCAACGAACAAGCTAGAGGTACGACTGGTTGCGAAATTTTCAACACCAATGGCCCATTAGGCTCGTTCAATGACCTTTGACCGTAGCCTTCAAGACTAGGTCATGGCCACCTAGGAGTCAATTAACAATTTGTCGAAATTCAATGGATGGTCAAAACATCTGCGCACATGACTATTTAAACGCCGAAAACCATGCATTGCCATATTTTACAATGAGAAAAGGGGCCCTGGCGCTCATATTGGCCTTGGTAGTAAGAGGAGATGCATTTCAAGCGCCAGTATGTGTAGTTTCATAAAATAGGCCCTGGGGTACAAGAGGGACACGGACCAAAATATCACTAAACATTCAAAGGGTACGGTTTTATCAGAGCATTCATTATGACCGCCGAACATCATCACGGGACTCAACATTTGTAGGAGAAGCATCGGCGGAATGAAAAACGTATGATCCCTTGGGCCAGAAGTCCATAAAACACCCCAATGGACCCCACCTAAGGAACCATTATATGTACGTTACGAAATCAAGATTGTTTAGAGGAGGCCATGCATGCACCATTGTGTGTAATTTCTGAATGGGCCATAGTGCCCAAGTGGGACCTTGAACCCAAAAAATCCCCGGACGCCCCGTAGCTGCGGGCATTGCACCATTATTAGGATCGGAAAGCAGCACTGTTGCACCAAAATTTGTAGGAGGAGAAGCATTTGTGGTCCAAAAATTCTGAGACCCCCTGAAGGTACGGCTATTAGACGGTAATTACGACTGACCATCAGCACCGGTGCACCAAAATTTGGAGGGGAAGCAGTTTGCCTGAATGCCCATTATGTGCCCCAGGGCCCACCCCCAAGTCTCTCTACCCAAGGAGCTCACCATGTAACTGTGGAAGGAATTGTATTTCAAGTACATTGTGTTGAAATTTCATAAAATGGCCTCGGGCCCAAGTGGACATTGGGGTTTAAATTTCCTGAAAACCCCGAAGGTACGGCTGTCAGGCCATAATATGGCTGAATGTAGTATGTGCACCAATTTTAATGAAAGAAGTCATTTGGGCGTAATTCCACTGATGGGCCCGGGGGGTCCACACTGGGTCTTGGGTTCGAAATCTCTGGGCATACCCTGGAGCCTGTATCATGGAATAATTTGGAAAATTATGAAATTGAATAAATTTTACAAGCAGTCATGACAAGTCATGAACTGCTCATCGTATTCCTTAGGCAAGCTACACGGGTTAAATATGGGGCATGAAATTAGTTGACCGAAACTCAAACAAAACAAAGCAACGGTGGTCATGTTTTCGATCGTTAATGGAGAGAAAGGTCTTTGACCTTCTGTCCCGAATCGCATTCTCTCAGAACCTCATTGGGGAAAAGCCAGATGGTGGCCCGCCAGGTAAAAAAGAAGAAAAGCCGCGCATCTTTGGGGGAGGGGGGGGGGAGGGGGATATCAAGGCAAAAATAGGACATTACGCACTGCCTTTCTGTCCTACACTAGTGTGATGGCCGAAACAAACAATGCAATGCAGATCAATCAACATAATTGTATATATAAAATATGTGGTGTGGACCTATATTATGGACCTAATGCTTTCTGGATGCCTCTTCTCTGTACCTTTCTCTGTCGGCATTTCGCATAGTTTGAACCGCGATACAGAAAAGAAAAATTTAAGGTAACGAAAATTAGTAGACTCATGATCAATCAGAACGCATTCGATTTTAATTAATAGTTTGTAAATTGTACTAACGTGGTACTAACGCCGCAAATGTGTTCGGGTATCTTAAATACATAGTGATATTCAAAGTTAGCGTTTTGTTGTCAACAATCATGTAGCATTGGGCATACATACATGTCGACGATAGTGTGTCGTTGAAGTTCAAATTCCATTTGGAAAAAATGCAGTCAGAATTGGAATGAATTATCACTATTTGTTGAATCTCTCTGTTCCAATACTAAAAAAAAATATCCACAACTCCCAGCACAATAAACAATTGATGCCAACCGGGCGCCTTGACATGAACATAAGGGCATATGCTGAGACCGAGAGGTGCGTCGTACAAGTACTTAGTGATTGAGTGGTGAAGGGTCCCAGTGAAAAACGATGGGAGCGAGTATGTGTCGCAGGATGCAGTTTCGCAGCTCATACCTACTTACACGCACGCATAAGCGCTCGAAGTCTGGCTAGAAGATATGCCTTAATTGCAGAGGAATAAAGTTAAAGAGAAGAAGAAAAAAATAGCAGCTTGATGGGAGTTCCCTTTTGTTCAGTCAGAGTGATACTCACATTTGCCTCATGTTTTATTGTAGCCCGGTTGTTGAACAGTTTCGGATTCTACGCCAGTCTCAAGTCGGACAGCCGTGACGCTTAAGAAAAGTAAGCCATCAAAAAGTTGGACTGTTGACTTGAGCCGGAGTGTACACTCGAACGTAGGGACATTGACTGCTGTTCCTACAAATTCGGTGACGTCTAACAATCTCAGAGTCACCGGGGGGCATAAACATCCAACAACTGTTGATAAACAAATGCAGAATCAGAAAGCCAAGAAGGCTTAGTGATTCCTTGACTGCCTTTCATAACCTCACTAGTTTGTAAACATCATTACCTTTGACCTGACCTCAAAACAATAGGATGCATATATTCAGGATGGGAACCCAGATACCAAGTAGAGCTCATCATCTAAAATGAGGTCGAAGTTCTTAACTTCACGCAGCTTGAAAATGCCCAAAATATCAATTTTTCACAAATTCAATTTGGCCCTGGTCTGCACAACCAAAAAAAACAAACAGGTGCTGTACCCCCCATGAGAATGGTACACACCAACCAAATTTCAACTCGATTGACTAAGTGTTCTGGTTTAGACTTATTGTGTTAACAGATTTCCATACTTTGACCTCCCTCGACTCAGATGACCTTTGACCTGACCCCAAAGCAATAGGGATCATTGTACTATTATGGGGAACCCATATACCAATTATGAACTTTATCATTCCAAGTGGGGAGAGTTATGGTTAAACGAGATAAATTACCAAATTATCAATTTTTTTCACATTTTCCAATTCGTTCAAATCGACCCCGATTCACGCCAAAATCAATAGGGTTCCTGTACTTCTCAATGAAAGCTGCATTACGGAATTTCAACGGATCGGGCCACGCATTCTGGAATATCGTCTAAACAGATTTTTTCGGACTTGACCTCTGGTGTCCTCAATTGATCTTTGACCTGACCCCAAAACAATAGGGCATGTACTCATAGGGATCATGTACCAAATTATCAAATTTTTCCATTTCCCAATTTTTTCTCGTGATCTGACCCCCGATTCACACCGGAAAAAAATAGGGGTCCTTTACTCTCGAAAGAAAGCTGCATTACGAATTTCAACCTGACGGACCAGGCATCTGGAATTATTCGTTGTAAACAAATTTTTCTGACTTAGACCTCGGTTGACCTCAGATGACCTTTGACCTGACCCCAAAACAATAGGGTTAAGGTACTCATGAGTGGGGAACCATATACTAAGTATGAACGACCATCCAAGTGGGGGGTTATCGAGTGGGGTAACAAGCGAAATTGAAAATACAATTTTTCACAATTCAAATTTTTCCTCTCAAATCTGCCCCGGTCTGCACAAAAACAATTACGTTCTTGTATCACCATACAGCAACAGGTACCATTTTTTAAGTCTTTGGCATGCCACGACAGGGAATATTTCGAAACCCGGTCCACCGGGGTGAAGAGCGACGCCCTACCAAGTGTGCCAACCACTCGGTTCAAATCATAGGATATACTTGTATGACCATGCTATTCAGCTGTGTGGAACATGGCTTAAGTTTTCAAATCCCTAAATGAAGAAGATTTATTCGAATAAATTTCTGGTATTATTCAAACCTTTTAGATGCTTGGTAAATGAACAAAAAAAAAGCTACCTTGCGGAAACAGAAGTCCAGATCTCGGTTACCTCATAACAATCTGCTGGAAGGAGGAATGTGGAATCCATTTACATTTTATACTAATGGACAGAGATACACCGACCACACTGATGTGGCTACCATACAGATAACATGTTTGATTTCAGTCGTGGGTGCCACCATGTCATCTACTCCCTCTACGCCATTACGTTAACATATGTATACAGTGCTGGAGATTACAAAGGGCCCCCCAAAATGTAATCTGCGCCCTGAAACAAGTCAATTCGCTAGGTTGATTCACATAGGATTGCGATTATTAATTCTTCAAATGATGAATTTGCAGAAAGTTTCAGGTATCTATTAGGTGTTGCGGTTTATTTTGAGGTTATCAGTGGAGTATTAAGGGACAACAATACCAAATTAAATTGTATTGATATGGGGAGAAAGATAAATAGCAAAAATTTCTTGTGAAGATAATTTTTTGGTCATGATATCCAAATCAATAAACATGTTGTGTAAAATAGACATCCCGTAACTACCTAATATTCGGAATTATAGACCGTCAGTGGTATCTGATTTTGGCAGTAAAAGTAAATCCGAAGAACCCACGAAGAAAGAGCAGGAGGAGGTATTATATAGGGTTAAGGGGTTTTTAAAGCGATTCAACTGGTGTATGAAACGTCGTGGTATACGACTCTGTTAGAGGCCAACGTGCCGGTGTGATAGAATGGTACCACCTGCAAATGAACAAAGAAAGCAATAGACTTCGTGATTTCTTCCCTGAAAGTTCCGCATTGGCTCAGCAGTTCACTCACTGGATTGTCGGCAGTGCGTACGGGTTTCTATGATCAGTGTGAAAATTGCATCGAGCGTCCACGTGACCGAACATGCAACTGAATATGAATCCATGTTTAATTAATGTTGTAAAACATTATTGCACATTTATTTGCAGTAGGCGTTATCTACTAAAGAGAACGCAACAGCACTGTCTGCAGGGAGAAGCCGTGTTTATGGCCTCAGTAAATAGTGAAATCGCTAATAGCAATTGTCGGGCCAGGCGGTTAAGTCCCGTTTTGATTACTGTTCGACAGATTTGTTGGAATACTTTAGGCTAAATGTAAATGTTAAATCCACTGGGAATTGAGGAATCATTGGTTAGGCTTGATGCGAACATATCAGTAATGATCTCCGAACGAAGAGTGTAAAATATCACTGAAAACAGCAGATCTCATGAATCTATGTCCAATTCAAGCGATGTTAGGTTGAGAATATTGCACTCGAAATTCTTGTTAAGTTGATCTGGGACTGAACTGCACTTCCCTATTCTTAATGCCCCATTTGTGAAAGTTTACTTTCAGTCCGCTCAATTTGCATGTATTCTTAAAAAAAATTCCTGGATGCAAAATATACCAGAAGGCTCACTCAAACCGTGGTATGCATATTAGCGCAGCTGTGTGCAATCTGAAGAGATCAGTTCACCGTCCACTCTTCGAAACATATCAAACCAAACTGCACGTGAAGATAAGACAGATACCGGAAGGGAAACAAACAGTAGCTAATTGGGCGAGCTACTTCAATTTTTGTACCTGCTGCCCTCAGAAAAATTGACCGACGAGAATTCTTCAGACAGAATTTTAAAACAGGAAACTGGTTAGACGAACGGAACACGGAACCAATTGCATGAAAACTGTGGTGCTCACAAAACAGCCTCGACGTCCGATTATGTTGACCTCAGATTACCTTGACCTGACCCCAAAACAATGGGTTCATGCCCTCACAATTGGGTTGAAACACAGGAAATTGGGAAAAACAGTGACGAGCTTGGCCATTTGTTTCTATAGATTATAGATTGAGCTCCACCCACTGTCTTCAGTCAATTTAAATGAGGCCAAGGAATCAATGCAAAAGGACAGCACTACTGGGTCGGGCACGTACCAGAAATTCATGCCAATTGGATGAACCAATAACAATGACTGTTCAATAGGATGTGTCCCACATGACTACATGTTGATGATATTTATATATATTATATAATATATATATATATATATATAATATATATATATATATAAATTATATACTATATATATATATAATATAATATATATATATATATCTTTATATATATATATATATAATATATATATATATAGATATATATGATAATATATATATATCTATATATATATATTACTATATATCACCCACGGCTATCACAAACGGCTATCACACGCTATCACACACACGCTTTCAATCATCAATAGAACACAAAAGGGCTCAATACCCCGTGGGTAGAGCATATACACAGTATACAATTATACCATTTACACCATATTTGCAACCTTTGGTTCACGCACGCACGTAGTGCGAACGATCTCACAGCAGATCAAAGATTTTGTGAACATCTCGTCTGATGCATTGAATAAGTTATGAAACGTTCTGACGTTGAGTGATCTAAGACCAGAAAATGCCTGTTTCCAGCTTTCAGTGAATTACTTTGACATGACGTCTTCTCGTTTGGGGTGTCCTCTACGATCCGTCGACGTCAATTCAAGATCTTGGCTAATAGTGGTTTCGCTTAGCATGCAGCTAGCCAGTACGTCATCTATTTCGCAACCACCCACATCTGACTTCCTACAAATAGGCAGGAACCACTTGAATACTATACTTCCATCCCCCCCCCGTCTGCTTTCGAACGTATCGCACACAATTGCTTACCTGGAATAATGTATTGTATGTGAAAAGCAGATCTACCACATAGGAAGCCTCCGCCTGGAAAAGTAAGTAAAACAAGTAATCGGTAATTAACTGGCCGCTACCTATACAATACTTTACAGACATATACACCTCTGTCCTTCATTGGGTCAATAATTCACGCTATGGTCCCATGCACAAATTCAACAGACTTCATATTTTTTGGTTTGGTGCAATGAACACAATGGATGAATGCCTCTCAAGATATCGTGCTCACAAGGCCGAACGTCATAAACCACACACCACAGCACACACAACACACACACACACCACACACACACACACACACCACACACACACACACACACACACGCACACACACACACACACACACACACACACACACACACCACACACACACACACACACACACACACACACACACCACACACACACACACGCACACACACACACACGCACACACGCACACACACACACACACGCCAACAAACATCAGCATCGATTTATAGATTCCCCTTCACCTCCGGCGAGGACTGCTACTACGAAAGCGTTTCCCAGCATCAGGAGCATAGCGTCCAAACCATATCAGTGACACCACAATGAATATATACTCGATAGCGAACAAACGTCACACGTGTGAGGGTGTGGATAACAAACCCTTTTCATTTAGTGATGCACAAATAAGGTTGAATGTCCCTCGTGTGCTGAGCGTCATCGTCGAGTGTATGAGTTGGAGTGCATAATGCGGAGAGACCGAGAGCTAAGGTAACTCATGGATATGGCAGAATCCCTCAGCGCTTCGGTGGACGATCGGCGCCTGTCGTCTGCGGGCCTCGTGGTTTGGGGCCTGCCTGCCGGTTGGCGGCCAGTAGCGCCACCACTTAATGGGTCTCAAGACAGTTGTGAGTCCCAGGGTCGGGTCAACCAGGAGGAAAACATGTGATTGGGTGGCTACGACTGGGTGCCTTTCTGGCCTGCTTGCTGACTGCAGGGGTATGATTCTGCCGACTATGTGCGCGAATGTGACCCCTTTTCCCACTCTGCGTTGTTGCCATACTGACTACTGCCACCACTGTGGTGTCGCCTCGGAAATCGTCCTCAAAAACATGACGCTTGAAGACCAGCGTGCGCTCCTACGGGCACCTTGGGTGACATTCACCATATAATCCCAATTCACTGTTGGAATAAAAACAAATCAAAATTATTTGTTAATTGGTGAGTAGACTAATAGAACATTTCAAGGCCTCTCTGGTGGTACGCCCGCCACCATTGCTTGAAGGTTTCCCTACAAACCTGTAGAGCCCATTTGTTGTGTGAGGAAGGAGAGCGCTTTTTGGACTCGCATTATTATGGTATAATAATAATAATAATATTAATAATCATCCTAATAATAATAACCACAATAATAATAATAATAAAATATCATAATAATAATAATACTAATAATAATAATAATAATAATAATAAAATAATACTAAGAATAATAATAATAAAATAATAAGCAACACAGAGGAACAGAACTTCCCTCATACGCGATTCCTTAGAAGAGTTTCAGTGCCGAGAAGTCCATTTCGAACATTGGAATTAATCGGGGTTTCAAGGCTGTTCACCTGTTTTACAAGGCCATAGCTGGAGAGAAGCGTTTGATAGAAGTGTTTTGGTACGTCAGTGCAAGTGATATGGGTTGTGTTTGCAACACACGAAGAGTAGGGTCGTTACGAAGAACTTAACGGTAAGGTCAAAGGGATTAGGTCGAATGAGGACAAAAGGTCAAACAAGGTTGAAAGGTCAAACAAGAAGGTCACCAGATGAAGTTTGCACAGGCGAAAAAATTCTTCATTACGCCAACCCCCTCCTAATTATTGTTTTTCGAAGATATATAAAGACTTGAAATACATCCCTCAAACTGTTTCCAGGCTGCTTTACCTTTTACAGAGGACGTAGCTGGAGATAGCTTGTATCGCAGTGTTTTAAGTACTTCAGTGACAAAAACTACACTCAAAGGGTCACAACTTCATTGGGTCCAGGAGGTCGAGTAGGTCACCGGAAGTAGTTCACCTAGACGAACAAAACTTTTCATTACAACATCGCCTGAAATGTTTCGTTGGCAAGATATTATAGGGATTGCCCTATGGTGACCTCAATTGGAATTTGCCTGACACCCGAAAACCATAGGGTTCATCCTTTCCGCATGAGCATCCCACGTGCCTAATTTGAACTTGATACATGGTTGCGTTCTTCAGAAGAGCTGACAAGAGGGTCACACACACACACACACACACACACACACACACACACACACACACACACACACACACACACACACACACGCACACACGCAGCACACGTAGCACACGCACACACACGCACACACGCAGCACACGTAGCACACGCACACACCACAGCACACAGGCACACACATATATGCACGTGCATAACTGCATAGATCCCTCGAGAAAAAAAACACGAACATCTAGAAAAGGTTTGAACAAATAAAATTGCGATCACGTCGGAAAAGTGGAATATTGTGTTTTTAAGGAAGTTTCCCTAACATGGCTGAGGATTTAGTTGTCTTCGTGAATGCAGGATGGGTTTGAGTGACTCTAACACAATACGACCTCTCCTAGGGGCTCGTTTTTTAGCTTTCGGTAGCATCTCTAACATGTCATCATGTCTCTCCGTCCGTCCGTCGTTCGTTCGTTCGTCCGTTCTGTTCGTCACGTTCATTCGTTGCTTCTGAACCGTACATGCAATCAGTTTGAAACGTGGTGGGTGGAATGAAGCATTCCACCGCTAGGCTGAGTTCATTATTTTGCATATTGTGAATTACTTTTAATAACTCCAAATAATTACCCCAATTTCCACTTCCCTTGAGCTAGCTCTCCGTGACCGTGAGAGAGTTTTTTTTTTTTTTTTTTGTTTACATTACTTTACTACTCCAATCCCCTCTGCGAGCAGTGTTTACTCTTATCTGTCAGAAGTCCAGGCGGCAGCCTAGTTGACAATAAAACCGATTGTTCCCCAGGGAAAATGATTTGTCTCTCACAAATCTCGCTCTAGATTGTTGGCTGATGACCCAGAAAGAGAGTTGTTTTCACATGTTGAGTTCTGTTGGGTAGACCATATGTAGCTAATTTACAGGCCTAGGAATGATTTCAGTTGAGTATTTGTGCTGGCAACTGATAGCCAATATAGGCCAATGTGTAGAACTGTTTCCAAGCCATCCAGTTTATGACAGATGTCAGTAAAAGGTCAATTAAATGTGAACAACCAAATGTGATGGTGAAGACCTGCAGTCTATTCGCGAAGGAATTTTGCGGGCCGCAGCTAATCAATACGTTTCACTGCGCTTGTTTCGTAAGACATTTACGTCAACATTCTTGCCACTGACACTCAGGACACTTCGAGCTGCACTATTCTGCACAGCTTTATATTATAGCTCACTATAGCCGGCCTTTGACATGCCACTAAGATAACCGTTATTGGTGCTATATTACGAAGGCGTGCACTAGTCGTTCAGCTGCCTGCCAAACAATTTATTATTTCTTTCGACCATCTTGGTCCATCACAAATCTTTTTTTCACATTGCGATCGGAGTAGAAGTAACAGGTGGTTCAATTAAACAGACATAAAATGGACCAAGCTCTTCCGCTGGGTGACATCATTAGACAACATGGTATTTCATCTCGAGCTATGACGGGTGATACGCAGTGTCAATGATTGTCCTCGATCCAAAGGCGGAAGGAATGTGCGATAGAAAAAGAGAAAAGAAAAAACTGAAGCGCCAATGGTGCTGTAGCTCAAAACGGCACGAATCTACCCAGACGAATGTACAATTATGTGTCAATGTTCAAGATCAGAGGCCAAAAAAGCAGAGTTCAGTAAGTTCCAAACAACGCCCTCTTGTGGCCTCTGTAATGACCTCTGACCTTAATCTTCATACGGCCAGAAATGGCTTAGCAGTCAATAAGCATTGTTACTCGGTTTGTTCAACATCCATCAAAGAATACAACGAGAGAGAAAAAAATAATTTAAACAGTGGCCTTTTGTGGCCCTTTGATGACCTTTGACCTTGACCTCCACAAGGTAAATCATGTCCAAAAAGTCAATGAACATTTGATCATAGTTGGTCATATTCCCTCACGAAGACGTTTGGGGGGTCTGTAATGTTTCTTTCATCAGATGTTACTGTTTATATCGGCACAATAACGGCACAATACGTCGTTGCATCCCAAATCTGCAAACAGCGATCCGAAAGAAAACATTATAAAACACAGGTGTCAAGCAAAAATCTAATGGACTTTGTAGGGGAGATACAGTTTGAAATTTTAAACATAATGCTATAAATGCCCGTTTATTACCTTGGGACCTTGATCCTCAAAAAGCCAAACATGTCTATGATTCAATAAACATTTTGCCCAAGTTTGTTCAACGATCATCAAGAGAATGACCGTTGGGGTCCGAACAGCAAATTTCACACGATGGCCTATTGTGCCCCATTATGACAGTCGCCATGATCACAGGTTAAAAACATGTCCGATGTTAATGAACACAGGGCCCAAGTTTGGTCAACATCCATCAAAGAATGACTGTTCGGGGTCCGTAATGTTCCTTTCCAACAGATACTGTTTCAAGTCTAACAGCACTATATGACGTTGCAAGCAGGTGATCTCCAAAATCCGTGAAGAAACGGAAAGGAACACCACTCAAGGAACAGTATGACACAGTTCCAAGAAATTCAACCTTTTCTATAGGGAAGATACGTTTTTGATTTTTTACACATAATGTCCTATATTGCCTCTTTAATGACCTTCGACATTGACCTTCACAAAGTCACGCATGTCCAAATTGGTCAATTAACTTTGTTCCCAATTTGGTTTGACATCCTCGAAGAATTGTGCCTATTTGTGGGTCCAAAAGGCAATTGTTGACACAATAGATAGATAGATAGATAGTAGATAGATAGATAGATAATAGATAGATAGATAGATAGATAGATAGATAGATAGATAGATAGTGCATCTAATATTATGTGTCGCACCTTCGTCTTCGCCCTCTGGGGGATCCGGTGGGGTCCAGGTGAAATTGTAGGTGAGTATCCAATCGAAGCCATTCTTCCAAATCCGCGGAGATCCTAACTCGAGCGCAGACGCGGCAGCTGCAAGATAAGTATAGAAAGTACAAAGCCATAGAGTACTGTGACCTGAACATATTCACCTCAGTTTTAGCATCATTCATTTATCATATGCTTCGTCCTAAACTGCGTGATGCTCCTCAGTAAGGTTGCCTACTTGAAACAACGCATATAGCGAGTGGGCGTCAACATAACTGTTACGTTTCTGTCTGTGCTAGCAGTCATTGATTGATTCAGCTAACTGGCCGGGATAACAATGAATAAAATCGGACCAGCGACTGACCTTTGGGACGGACGGTGTTCAACTTGGTGGGAATCGTCGAATTAACTGCAACGACATTCTCTGGGATAGAGATGAATGGATAACCAGTCTACACACAGCCCTCAAAACCAGGCTTATTCTTAAGGTGATCATGATTAATCTAAAGTAAAGGCTCATTTAAACGATACGATTTTTTTCGCCCTACTGACTTCTTGTCGCTCCCGACTTTTCGGCCCGACTTTTGTCACAACGTGTAAATGCTTTTTTCAATGTCGGCGAAAAAGTCGGCCGCGACAAAAATCGCATGCGATTTCTTGGAAAATCGGCCCGACTTGTCGTACCGTGTAAATGAGCCTTAACGGAAGTAACGATAAGTGAACTTCAGTTGACCCCTGTAACCAGAGTCCCGAGGTCATATACGAGAAACACACTAATCAACCCACTGAAATGCTATATTTACTTGAATAAACCCCACGAGGTAGATTTCTCTGTTTCAAATACAAACGTTAAAAATATTGCGCAATCGCATCAGTTATTTTCAGGAATTGAGGCTAATCCTCATGCCTACCAGAGAATCAATTCACAGATATGTTCTAAAGCTATTAGTGAACTTCGAGCCAATATTAACTAAATTGGACTAATTCTTGTACCTTTATTTCCAATTTTAAGCCATCGATTTTTTTCGAACGTCAATGTGGTGCCTGTCTTACTCAACCCTGCAGCTGCGCTGCTAAATCTGTACAGTTAAGCTCACAATTCTTGAGACATTCAACTTTTTTTGGTTTTTTGTCGAGTTGTTAGGTGCCCCTGGTCCCTGCAGATTGTATGAAACATATTATAAGAAAACTCAAGAAGCTCTATGCCATCTACATATGCAATCTCAAAATAATCAAGGAATTGGGGTCATATTGGACATTTTTCCATTAAGTTGCTCAAGTACACTGGATAACAACTTACGCAGCCAGTTGATCAAAAACCCGGATACCAAATTTCGTGCAATTATTGATCCATGACAGCGTTTAAGAACATCCAACGAGCCCTAGCTGGCTATCGATAACTGGTCAACCATTGCTTTTCCGACGACTTTGGATATGAAGGGGTGATTAATAATTGGATGGTAATCACAATGGAAGAGCCAAGAGATGGCTTCTTTCTAGTAGTGGGGTAACATAGGCGGTTTTCCATACTAACTGAATGACCCGGGCTGGAGGGCAGAAGCGTCGAGCAAAATGTTTTGAGGGGCCCATCAGCATGTGTTACTATCTAAGCCGAGCGCCACCACGGGTTGGCGCGCACCTCATAAAATGTTTTTCGTCACAGAGCAGGAAAACACTTCCTACTTCCCGTGACTTCTAAGTAACGCAACACCCCTAAAATTTACAAGAACTTCCACCTTTTCTATTGCGGGAAATATTCTCGAAAATATTTAGTTTGATAGGCTTCTGGCTGCAATTCACTTCTTTCATTCCTCGAATATTCAGTTGATAGGCTCCAAGCTACCTACAATTCACTTCTTTTACACCTCTTTAGTTTGTGCCATCCGAGGATTTAACCAGGGTTCCCAATGATAGGTTTTCATATGGGCCAGAAAAATATGTGGAATGAATTAGGGTGCCACGGGGAACTGATGTCGTGATCTATCTAAGCTTCGCCACACCCACTGATTGCCGTGCTCGAATTTTTTAAAGTGTTTCTCTGTCGCCAAATGGGGAGCTTCAATGGTCATTTTTTATTCAAAATTAATTTAAATAAACTTAAATTTGAAATGTTTTTTTTTTTTACTTTAGCCAACACTATGATTATTCCTATGAAAGCAGAGTAGCAACATTGGCTGCCGCGAAGCTTAGCGAATACTTATTATGGTCTTCTCAGATGGCCATTTTTCATGTTGTAAATTGAAAATAAACTTTTGGTGAAAATTAAAATGAAATTTTCTCTTGGCCAGAGGGGGCCGTGTTTGTTTCAAGCGGCTTTACACTATCCAATCAAAGCGGCAACATTTATTCGTTTCGGGCGCAGCGTAGCAATTTTTCAAAATTATGGTCTCCGGGGGTTCAAATGCAGTGGTGATCTCCAGACTGCCAGATGGCTATTCCACGTGATAATTTAAGAAAAATCGATGCATTAGTATGGATTTTATCTTAGCCACTCCATGTTCTTGCGATTTCAAGGCTAACCAAGCGAACCGACACCATTGGTTGCCGCGCACGCTAGATTTTTCTTCTTCAAATTAATCATTATAAATGCCAAATGGTGATTTCTAAATGGTCATTTTCAATGAATAACTTGAAAGTTAACTTCACATATTAGAATGAATTTCACCTTTGTCTCTCTATGTTCATTTGAATTTGGGATTTGGGGCCTATAATTTCGGCCTATTGGTTTTCACCCCGCTGCGTAGGAAGCTATTAAAGTAAGGACTTTACAAGATGCCAATGGGTGAGTGCCAGTAGCCATTTTCATCTGCAAAAATGGTATAATAACCTTCACAAATTATAAGTGAATTTACACCATATCCATATGCAATATTTTCTAATTGAGTGTTCTTAGACGCCAAAATAGTGAGGGCGATGGCCATTTTCATAGTCATCAATTGAAATACAACTTCACAACACATAACAAGAATCTCCATTTAGCAGTCATGCGATTTTAGATTGGGGGTGAAGTGAAGGGTGAGTGATGGGCAAGTGCATGACAAGCAGCGTAGCACGAAATTGTCAAAGAGGGGAAATTTTTGTGGTCGCAAATGTTAGTTCTAGATGAGGATTAATATCAAACAAAATATTCCTATAGCCCGGAAGATATATAGTGGTCACATATTGATTCACTAAAAGTGATTTCGATATTTTTATTTACAGTGCTTTCAATACTGCATCGCGTTTTCCCGCGTTTTTTTATGACCTTCGTTAATAATTCCCACCTTTTCTTGTCTGAAAAAACTTTAACATATTTTTTCCTAACTTGGTACATGGTGTGCCTCATTGCATCATCTAGCGGGACGATTTTGGCCCGCGGACCCCATGTTATAACCCCCTAGGGCGTTTTGTGTTGTTTAAACATATTTCCATGAATAGAACAACAAACAACAGTGCGATCAGTAGTGCGATCAGTAGTTCTTCCATCAGTCACCATGCAAACAATTATAAGTCATTCCATTTGTTGCTTTCAGATATTGGTATTAGCGTTTACTGGTAACAGAAACAGCCTACTAAACAGTGACCAATTTCAAATCATAAGTACTGATTATTGACTATGTCTACCGAAGGAGTATAAGTTTTGTGGAAATATGACTGAAATTGCCTAATTATGAAATTAAGACACAATACTAAACTTTACTTGAAAGAATAATTATCTCATACGATGGTGGACTGCACTCCAATGCGTTCATGGGAATCACAATGAAAAATTCGCCATGAATGAAGCAAATTATACCCATTAAATACGGTACACCCCAGTGACTCGTCAATGTTAAATTTTGAAGGACCTAAAGGTAGACCAATTACCCTCCAGCTGCACTGAAAATCGACAAATTTGGAAATTGGAAGAACACTATGCAAAATAGACACACTGATTGACCCAGTGAGCTCCAGTCTATGTAAAAATGTTGGAGAGTGAAGGTAAGCCGAACCTACGAAGTTTCATGAAAATCAGGCAAACTTAAAATTACTAATAATAATAATTACGGCTTAATATAGCGCGGAACCAACCCAAGGCTGCTCCCAAAGCGCTTTACGGGTGGAAGAAAAAAAAAGAAGGAAAGAAGTATATAGTACATAAAAGAGACAAAAGCTTAGTAGATACGCCAAAAAACAAATGAGTCTTGAGTTCACGCTTGAAAGAATCGAAGGAGCTCATGCACTTGAGGACGTGCTGGAGAGGTCACAGAAGGGGGGCGGTAAGTACGGAAACTGCGGTCGCCAAACGATTTCAATCTTGTTACTGGGGGTTGAAGACGCTCTAGTTGCTGTGAAGATCCTAAGGGCCCGGTACTTGTGTGAGGATTCAGGACATCAAGAAGGTATGCTGGTTTGCCGAACTTGTGAGCACGGAAAACAAGAATGAGGATTTTATAATCTATGCCGGCATGGATCGGTAGCCACTTGAAGCTCTTACGAATCAAGGTCATTTGAGGTAGGTTATGTCAGGCCTGGTGATGATTCTCGCAGCAATGTTTGTTATTTTTTGTATTTTTGATAATCTGGGCAGATGTACAAAAGGGGGGAACCATAACAGGGATTTGGCATAGTCCATGCGGCTGGAGATAGTTTGCCATTAACAAGTTTTCAGTTGTCGCTCTGTCCAGAAATTCCCTAATTTGACTAATAAGTCTTAACTGGTACATGGTGGCTTTAGAGATAGCAGAGACTTGCTGGTCCATTTTAAGGAACTGATCAAATTGTGCACAAGATTACCGCACGAGATACCGGTGAACCGAAATTCCGTTTCCAAGAAGAATATCTAAAGTGGATCTTTTCACGATAATATCAAATCGATCATCAAAATAATCCAGTGCCATAATTCAGGGCGATGTTCGAATATTCTCCATTCAATTGCTCAAGTACCCTGAGAACAACTTACGCAGCCAGCTGATCGAAAACGGGGATACCAAATTTTCGGACAGATATTGATCCATGACAGCCTTTTAAGGTGCATTCAGGCCTTGGATTAGCGGAAAAAAAAGTTGACAAGGGGTCACAACGCAGAAATGTGCTCTCGATGAAACGTTATGGAAGATCACTCAAATTCAACTATCAGCCAATGAGATGTTTTCTCATGTCTCGCACACTAGCGTTTTCAGGGCAATGGTAGAATGGAATGTTTTGGTCGTCCTTATTGGATGCATCTAATGACCTAATTTGACCTCGTGTGACCTACTTGACCTCGCAAGTCCTCGTTTGCACGATTCTCTTGTGCTTGTAACCACACTATAGACGTCCAGTGAAAGGTCATGAGAAGATCGAATCTTCAATATGGCCCCCCCCCAGGGCCTGTGGTTCCTGTCTATTCGATTCAGGAATGTTGGACATGGTCTCACAAGGGAACACGACCTGATGGCGTTGTACACGTCGACTAATACGTAATGTGCGTATAGGCTTGTTTTCCCCTTCGCTGATCGCATAGATGTTCGTTGGTAATAGGTATGTGCAGCCCGATCAGTTTCGCACACTACGTGTTCCGAACTTCAAAATGCAATTGTTCCCATGACCTTTGACACAATATCATTATGATCCCATTCCACTGTATTGCAGTTGTGTGGCACAACTCCCGATGTCATCAAAACGAGTTTGTTAAATCGACTACGGTTGTCCAGATATTGCATTTTAATGGCTTTGGCTTCGAGCCCCGCCTACTCATGAACACTTTTTGAATCGACACTAAAAACAGAGACCATCTACTCACTATGGACATCCACCACCCCAGTATGAGAGTAGTATCCCCTTCGCTCCTTCCACTCATCATGCTCACACAAAATTGTCAGTGAACTCGGTACGCCCGCCTCCTCTATGACTACTATTAAGGACCATCAATACAATAACCACGCGCGTCATAGCACTCCTCCACTGATGTCTCAAACAAAGTTTGACGTACATGTGACGTTGTGGCCTATTCGTTAAGCTCGAGCTTGTAACCCAGAGGTTGTGGGTTCGAGCCCCAAGTTGTACCCTTGAGCGATAGCTTGATCCCGCTTGCTTTTTTTTTCTTACCCGGGTTACAAATGGGACCGGGTGAGGTTTCAGAACACAAGGCGATCGCCCCCAGTGTCCGTCGTTTCGCATCATGTTTACTTCTAATAGCATCATCCAACAATTACAAGGCATTCCATGCGTCGCTTAGAGATTTCGGTATTAGCATTAACAAAACAGCCTACAATCCAGTGACAATTTTCAAATTCGAAAGGACTGTTATTGACAATGTCCACTAGAGGAGTCGAAGGTTTTTGGAAATGTGACTAACATTGCCAAATTAGGCAATTAGGCTATTCACTCAAGTTTCACAAAATCCGGCAAACTTTAAAATTACGCATTAAATTATGAAATTGTGCCCAAAATATAATCAAGAAATCGGGTTCCCCCAAACCCGATTTGCTACCCTGAAAAATTTGTCGCAATTGCACTTAACGTTCGAAAGACATCAGCTACGAGAAAGTGTGTGGAAACCACACACACCACACACACACACCACACACACACACACACACACCCACACATACATCTCATCTATAATCCAATGAGCCCCTTCAGGAATTGATGGAGGTGTAATACATACATACATACATACATACATACATCCATACATACATACAGTACATACATACAAAATACATACATACATACATCAAATGACAACACAGCCATAGGGACTTACTAAGTCTCCTCGAAGTTCAGGCGAGCAATTGTAGCTCGCTTGTAGCTTGTCGCGGTATATCTCCGGGATTGTCGGAGGTCGTGCGGGGATTGTTCCTATGATCAGGGTAATGTGAAGCGCTTTGAGCACTCGGTGGTAAAGCGCTGTATAGATTGGACATATCATGTATTAACATTAAATCGGACCTAGGTTGGCGAGTATTGGCATTGTTTTAATGACTTGGCTTCTAAGCCCCGACAAAAATCAAGAATATTAATGAGCTCGGCACCAAAAACACCGGGGTAAAGTACGCATATGGGACATCCATCACCCAAGTATGAGAGTAATACCTCTTTCAAAGTCTTTCCAGGTACTAGTGCTCACCAAAGTTTTTAGCACAACTTCTTAAACTCCGCCCCTATAGAATAACCACAATAAATCCACGGTATTCATCAGGCAACCCTCACTTATGTCCCAAAAAAGTTGAGAGAAATCGGACTATGGCTTTCGAGCTATTTGTATTTTTATGCGTTGGCTCTAAGCCCAGCCCATTCATGAATAGTAATGACTCGGCACTAAAAACAATAGGGCTAATCATGGCCTTCCCACACCAAGTCCCCCCCTCCCTCCCCTATGGGGAGTGATCCTCTTCAGAAGTCTTCCACTTATCGTGTCACCAGATATTTTCAGCGAAACTACTAGAAGTCCGCCCCTAAGAATATGGAACGAGGACCAACAATACCAATACATAGAGTTGTTAGGCACTCCGTCATAATGTCACCTAAACAAGTTTGAGGATATCAGGAACCAACCGTTGTCGAGATATTGCCATATTTGATATGCTCTGAGCCCCGCCATCATGGGAATATTAGGAGATCGGACACCGCAAAAAATTAAGGGACACCTTGCACCATGACAGACCTTTGAACCAGGTCAGACCCCAGCAAAGCCAGACAGCACACACAACACAAACACACACATACGCCCCACAAAACACTCGCACCCCAATCCTACACACACCACCACACATCGTACAAACACACAAACACACACGCTCAAAAACACCACATCCACACGCACGCACACACATACGGACACACACACACACGCCAAACCTGACTGAATAGGTTCTTATCGCAAGGACGAAAAAAAAACCTCGATCGAAGATCGATTGAATTCTAGCTGATGTTTGGAAATCCATTGTGGCCACCATCTATTAAATGCATCAGCAAAAATGGCAGTGGTTGGGATGGGGAAAAAGAGATGTTTATTTGCGATACAAGGCAAAATCAAAATAGATGTCAAATAATAAATATCTAACAGAGATATTTGTACCTGGGGGATTCATTAAAGTGTCACTTTTATTGCCCAGGAACGGAGCGACCGCCGACATCAAGTTCGGAACCAGTGGTTTGAAAAACCCAGTTTGTACTTGGCTATGTCGACTCGACAAAAGACACTATCTTCGTTGATAACATTCGATCAGGAGACTTATAATTATTGTCAAAGGAAGGACTGCGGACATGTGTTACAATGCAATGAACTATCTACCTATTACTCCTATCACACTTGACAATATTGTGTAAAGCTTCGACACAACACCTTGTGTAACTAGCACGGCTACACATTGTTGGTTTAAAACATACATAACTTTAGTGAAGGTTGTGTGAAAAAAATACACAAATTGTATACGATGATTGTGTAACTTATTACACACACAACGTATAGTGTGCTTGTAAATAATGGAGTTTCTCCCCGTATGGGTATTCACAGGTACCATAGAAGAACGAATGAGTACGACGGAACTGAATGGAGAGGACGGCACGAAGAGAAAATCCAAACTGCGGGTAGACTTGTTTCCAATCATCCTGAGGATAGAACAAAACACGGCTACCAAAAATTGAAAGGGCACTAGGTCGTCCGGTAGTAGCACATGTTTAACTGAGGTGAACAAAAGGGGGTTTAAATTTCATCTGAAAAAGTAGGAAAATAGTAAACTGCGTACCGTGAAGATTGTTCGAGTGGAAAACAATAAATAATAAATAAATAAACCAATGGGGCTGTAGCTCAAACTGCAAAATGTACCGAGACGAATGTACAATGATTTGTTTAAGTTCCAGATCCTGCGGCCCAAGAGGGCAGTTTCAAATAATGATCTATTGTGCCCCGTAACGACTTGACTTCGATCTTCATAGGGCAAGATGTTAGCAGTTGATTATTCTTTCAACCTGATGAGGCCCAGGCCCACACTGGTCCTTGGGTCTGAAGCCCATGAAGGGACGGCTCTTCGACCATTATTATGACCCAAACATCAGCACGGTGCAAACAAAATTGTAGGAGATACAAGGTTTGGGTATTTCTCATGATCGATATAGGGCCCGAACTGGGTCCTGGGCCCACAAACTACTCAGTACACCTTCACAGTGGCCTTCAACTCAAGACCATTACTGTAACTTAGAAAAAAATCAATTGGAGCTGTGGAGGGAGAGCATTTCAAGTACCTGGACCTGACGTGATATTCATGAATTGAAATGCGGCCTCGAGCCAAAGTGGAACCTAGACCAAAAAATTTCTGGGACACCCCGAATGGTCGGCGTTAGAATATCATATGAGATCCAGCACTGCGCACCAAAATACGTAGGAGGAGATACATTTTGCATGGGTCAATGAAATTTGTGTCCAATTTGGTTGACATCCATCGAAGAATGCCTATTTGTGGGTCCAAAAGGCAATTGTGTGACAAATAGATAGATAGATGATAGATAGATAGGATAGATGATAGATGAGATAGATAGATAGATAGATAGATAGTAGGAGATAGATAGAGTGACATGCAGTATCCAATAGCTCAACCAGCATAGCTGGTTTGAGCTTAATGAACGAATGAATGACATGCAGAGGACGGCTCATACCCTTGTGAATTGTTCATGCCACGATCAGCCCCAAACGTTTCATATCAATAATAATGCCTGAGAATGATATGTGGTGTTAATCGCCTGTATAATACCAGAGGGAAACATAGTTTGCAGGACATATACAAACAAACCAGAATGTTGGTAGTTTGTTGTTTTGTGTATTTATTGGTTTTACTTTTCGCTCATAATTATTGTTCAGATTAAAAAAAAAAAAATTGTGTGGATGGCAGTTCATCGAGCAGGTCCATGAGGGAGTATAGTAGAATATCGGCAATGGAGGCAATGAACAAATGAAAAAACAATAGAATCATGGCGGAGGGGCGCTCGGAAAATAATAGAAACACGCATTCCACCTGGTAATATGATACAAACTATGAAGATATAAAAAGAATAGGTATATACTGAAAAGTTATATTGATCACAGGTTTAGGCATTAAACGACCAAGTCTATAGCATTTAACTCGTAAAAAAATGTTCCAAAGTAATCTTCAGAAGAGTGTTCATTCCCCAGTACACGGTTCCTAAAGTGCATGGACAAGTCTATGCGCGGTACATACGGTCTCCGGCTTATGAAGTACAAATTGCATACAAATCTTCGAGACAGCCAGCGAGAGAGAATGACGTAGCCTATTCGAATTTAGAAGATGCTACCAGTTTCAGAAATAAGATTAATTTCGCTCAAAAAAAAAAACCGCACAGAAACGGAGGGCAGTTAATGCATAACGAACCCTGACCCGAAGTGAGAGTCGATGGCCTCAACAGCAAACATACAAAAAACGACTTGGCAGTTACCGTATTCATTTGGCCGAAGAGACTTCGATCACGGAGGAACTGAGCTGCGAGTGTATATATGTGTTTTGACGTGTTGCTGATAGCGCAGATCCAGAATATGCAGTAATTATACATTTGTACTTAGTAAAGTATTCCACTGATCCCTAGTGGATTGAAGTGGATCAGTGGGAGGCGGTCGAAAGTTGGGTCATCTGACATTAAATGGACAAATTTTGCGTATAGGAAGGAAGAACCCAGACACACAATTACTTCTCACTGCATACAATATTGGTTTCTCCGAATATATTGGGGAAAAACAGGGGAAAAAGGGATTCGAAGCACATTTTGCCCGAACACATACCACATGATACATCTTAGCAATATACACGGAGGAAAACAAAACCGCTTTGATGCAAAATGCGCGGTAACGACGGTGACGCCAACTCAGAGGTTTTCTTGTCCGTGCGGTATTAGTTAGTTAGTCGAGAAAATGGGGGGGTCTCCAATAGAAAAGATCACATGACAGCAAACGAAAAACGAAACAACTAGTGCTGGAAAAATCACTAGCCGCGAAAAAACGCACAGTGACTTTGAAATCGATATTCTGTAAACCGAGTTGCAGGTCGGTAGTGTTAAAACAAGTGATCTACACGGGCCAAAGGTGGGGAAAAAGGCAGTACTCGAAACCAATGCCAGTGGTTGCGGAGTTTCTACACAAGCATCGGCAACAATCGAGCCATTCCGGAGCTCCAATCAGGAATTGTCGTAGGATACGTCCAAAGAGGCAACGTCCGTCTAGTAGCTCGGCAAGACACGACGGCAGCGCGTTAACGTGGACGTCACGACGAACAAGGCGACCGCCCCCAATGTCTCGCCTGGTTACGCGATAAGTGTTTTCATCTATAGCACATGAGAACCAATACAAGGAAAATTAATGAGTGCTTTAAGATTCTGGTATTAGAATTTGACAAACACCCTAATAATGAGTGACCAATTTCAAATCCATAAGGACGATTATTGACAATGTCTACGATATAAGTTTTGTGGAAAGGGACTAAAATTTGCTAAATTATGCAAATTAGACAATAACAACTTTCTGTTGACCCTTTTCTCACTTCACTTATCGCAGGACCAATTGTGACACCACACTTAACACATTTCATTGGAATCAACAAACTTGACAACGGTGGCCTGAATGAAGCACTTTATACACACTGCCTAACACCTAGTGGACCTGATTCAATGTTAAAATTTGGCGAGACTAAAGGTATACCACACTTATAGGAAAAAATTGGTCCTATTAATTTAAGGTGGTCTGTATTATCCTCCAGTGTCAACCCATAAATTCCAGTTGCTAACAGCCTCCAAAGGGAGTTACTCCCCCACCCCACCAAGCTATCTCATCACACCAGAGCTATGCAGGTGTAACCTGACAAGTGACCACTATGTCTCTCTGAACAAAGTTCAGGCGAAACAAATCAGATTTTGACCCATACGTGACCTGTGATGACCTTCAATGACATGGCGGCTTTTTAGTAAAAAATTGTACTCTCAATGTGATGCATCAACTCTAGAAGAATATGCATTCCAAGAACACGCCAAGTTATCGAAAAAAAGCTATTAAATAAACTTTGACCCCTTGTAAATACCCAAAGTAAGAAACCGATCGAAGCGGGAGTTGGTCCCTCCATAAAGCACACAAAGGTCACACGATCCAAAAATAACCCCCCCAGTTTCTATTTTTTCTATTGCCCGTAACTCCTTTAAATAAGCACATTTATTCAAGGACCGAACTTAACCACATGACCACCGAAGAGGTCAAATTGGTCAGAGGTCACAAAAAGCAGGGCAACAATTATATCACAATGGTGAACCTTCCAGTTTCACAAATATTCAAATTTCCGATTATGGCCAGAAGAAAAAAGTTTTTGACCCCTAAGTGACCTTGAAGGACCTTTAATGACATGGCAGCATTTATGAAAATGTAACCTCTCCATGTGTACATCCACTCCTAGGAGAGCATTTTGCATTCTGATGAAGGCCCATTGCATGCCAAAAAGTACTAAAATAAGTTTTACCCTACGTGACCTTTGAGACCTGCAATGAACATGGCGGTTTTATTAAAATTATTATTCTCCATGTGATGCATCCATCCTCGAAGCATATTGCATTCCATGAACATGCCTAATGTATTGCCGAAAAAGCTATGAAATTAAACTTGAACCCCTCTTGTAACACCCAAAGTATGCGTCCGATTCGGAAGCGGGGGTTGGTTGCCTCCATGAGGGCCACACAAAGGTCATCAACATATCCAAAAATCACCGGTTTCTATTTTTTTCGCCGTAACTCCTTAAAAAGCACCTTATCAAGACTCAACCTTTAACCACATGACCACCGACAGAGGTCGAATGAGGTCAGAGTAATTACACATGCAGGGCACAAATTAATCACAATGGTGAACCTTGCAGTCTCACAGATATTCAATCTCCCGATTATGGCCAGAAAACAGTTTTGGACCCTTAACGGACCTTGAATGACCTCAATTGGACATGGCGTTTCTATGAAAATGAAAAACTCTCCATGTGAGACATCCACTCCTAGGAGCATTTTTGCATTCGATGAACATGCCCAGTGCTATAGTCAAAAAAAAAAGTAATAAAATCACGTGTTTTTGACCCCTAAGGACCTTTGATGACCTTCAATGACATGGCGAGTTTTATAAAAATTGTTACCTCCCATGTGAGGCATCCACCCCTAGAAGCCTATTGCATTCCAATGACCGACCCAATGTTATTGCGAAAAAGCATTAAATTAAACTTTGACCCCTTGTAAATACCAAAGTAAGAGTCCGATCGAAGCGGGAGTTGGTCTCTCCATAAAGCACAACAAAGGTCTATCACAACACAAAAATAACAGTTTCTATTTTTGCCGACTCCGTAAATAGCAATTATTCAAGATCAACATTAACCATCAGACCACCCGACAGAGGTTCAAATGAGGTCAGAGGTCACACACAAGCAGGTCAACAGTTATATCTCAATGGTGAACCTTCCCGCCTTCACAGATATCAATTCTCCGATGTATGGCCAGAAAACAGTTTTGACAATAAGTGACCTTGAATGACCTTTTTAAATGGACATGGCAGTTTTTATGAAATTGTAACTCTCCCTGTGAAACATCAATCCCTAGGGAATTTTGCATTCTGATGAACTGCCCAGTGCTCTTGCCAAAAAGTACTAAAATCAGTTTTTGACCCCTACGTGACATGTGATGACCTTCAATGATGACGGTTTTAATAAAAAAATTGTTTACTCTCCATGTGATGCTCCCACTCCTAGAGCCATATTGCATGCAATGAACACGCATAATGTTATGCAAAAGTATTAATTATGAACTTTGACCTGTAACTTACCAAAGGATGCGTACGATCGAAGCGGGAGTTGGTTTCCTCCATAATGCACACAAAGGGCTATCACATATCCCAAAAAACCCAGTTTCTATTTTTTGGCCGTACATCCTAATAAGCACAATTATTCAAGACCCAACCTGTAACCACATGACCACCCGACAGAGGTCAAATTGAGGTCAGAGGTACACACAGCAGCGTCAACAATTATATCACAAGGTGACCTTCCGTCTTCCCAGATATTCAATTCTCCGATTATGGCCAGGAAACAAGTTTTGACCCCTAAGTGGGGGGGGGGGGGGGGGGGGGGGGACCCCTTGAATGACCGTGACTGACGGGTAGTTCCTATGAAATGTAACTCTCCATGTGATACATCCAATCCTAGGAGCAGTTGCATTTCTGATGAAAGGCCGTGTATTGCAAAAATACTAAATCAGTTTTTGACCCCTACGTGACATTTGAGGACTTCAATACATGGCGGGTTTTTATAAAAATTGTTGACCTCCATGTGATGCACACTCCTAGAAGCATAATGAATTCCAATGAAACACGCCCCATATGTTATGCGGAAAAAAAGCGTCGATTAAATTAAACTTTGACCCCTTGTAACTACCAAAGTAAGAGTCCGATGCAGAGTGGGAGTTGGTTTCCTCTATGAAGCACACAAGGTCTTCACATATCCAAAAATAACCAAGTTTCTATTTTGTTTGCCCGTAACTCCTTTAAATGAGGCACATTTATGCAAGACTCAACCTTTAAACCACAGGACCACCCGACAAGAGGTCAAATTGAGGTCAAGAGGTCACACACATGCAGGTCAACAATTATATCAAATGGTGCACTTCATTCTTTCAAGATATTTCATTCTCCGATTATTGGCCAGGAAAACAGTTTTTGACCCCTAAGTGACCTGAATGCCTTAAGGGACATGGCAGTTTATGAAAAATTGTAACTCTCAATGTGAGACATCCACTCCTAGAAGTATATTTGCATTCCAATGAACACGCCCAATGTTATTGCGAAAAAGCTAGTAAATTAAACTTTGACCCTGTAACTACAAAGTAAGGTCGATCGAAAGGTGGAGTGGCGCCTCCATAAAGCACACAAAAGGTCTATCACATATCCCAAAAAAAACCGTGTCTATTTTTTTGCAGTACCTCTTAAAGACAGCCATTTATTCAAGCATTCAACCTTTAACCACATGACCACCCGCCAGAGGTCAAATTGAGGTTCAGAGGTCACACAATGAGGTCAACAATTATATAACAATGGAGAACCTTTCAGCACTGCACGGATATTCAATTCTCCGCTTATGGCCAGAAAACAGTTTTGCACCCTAATGTGACCTGAATGACGATTAGTAACATTTTAAATGACTTGGGGCCCTAGGACCTACTGTAATTCAGTGCGGGACTATAGATAAACCATCTCACCAAGTTCGTCAAATCAACAAACTCAAAAAATATCCGCAGAAATTAGCAAATTTAGACTAAAATTAGCATATAATCATGCCAGGATTGGTATCGATTCGTTGTATTTAAGGTGTATATACCCTGAACGGCATCACCAAGCATCGACCATTCCCTCCCCCCCACGGATATTGTACACAAGCTTCCAGGTCAATTTTCATTAAATATGCAAATTATGAAATGAGATGGTCTTTTGGACGAAAGTGGAGGCACCGGCAACTCTTCACACGCACTGCCACAGAAGGTCCCAGCATGATGGCCTTCCACGGTCAGGAGATATCTAACCGCAAAGACAGACAGACAGAAAGAAAAACAGACACACACACAACAAGGTGACCACTCTGTCTCTCCTTGACAAAGTTCAGGCGAGAAAAAACGTCTGAGTACTAATTCTGTACTGATTGGGGTATACTACACTATATTTGGGTGCGCTGCGGTTCGAATGCTTGTGATGCCCGACGAACTGGAACGAAAATGGTCACGTGATCAGAAATAAGCTGTTGTGAGAGAGGACCTGATTTTGTAATATACAGAATCAGTGCTAGCATTGGGCATGGCAATATCAAGGCCCTGTTGCCTGTCAGCTCTGTTAGATGATGTAATGGCGTCACCTGACTCGATAGCCAATCAGGTCCCTCTATTGGAGGATAATGGCGTAATATCTATCACTACAGTCGACTGGAACGCACCCACTGTGAGACAGTTTTCGTCGTGACGTCATATGAATGGTACTGGTAATTCACGGTCGGTATTGCGGACGGTGGCCGAACAATCAAGTATTATGTAACCTCATGAGACTTGGGTGCCCTGCCTCCTCGAACCTCAAATACCCGAGACTGAAGGAAAACGACAATTGCAATGTTAGCGCACTTGCAGCTTCAAATCAGCCTGACACGCCGCGGCTAGTGTTCCAGCATAAGCTTGTTTACGAGGATTCGTGTACGAAGAGCGACGCGTGCTCTCTGATATGGTCGGTTCGGGATTGTCCTCTTGAGAGCTAGAGCGATTAAGCGGGCTAGGCAGTGACGAACCACTCTTAGAATTAACTTGGTACATGAACTGCAGAATGGGCTATAACGTGACGGGAATGAACGAGAGACTTTCTGAACCCCAATTTAGAAACTTAAACCCAACGATTATCGGAGTAGATTCCTAAAATGCACTTCAATCGCAACGAGTCACAACAACTGGCGATTGCTGCTTAAATAAACCTCGCGGTATATGCTGCCATCGTACGTGTTTATATACCTCGTTAGGAGAAATATGGAAAATAATATCCACAAAGAACTTGATGATAGCTTTTGTACACGTGCAGTTTGTTCAGATCCCGGAGTTTGGTCTGGTTCTGGTCAAGACTACACTGTAAGAGAGGGATCAATGTTGGACCACAGAATTGGGTTGGAGCTCCCCACCTACCCGATTCCTAGGCCGAAATTTCCGACCCAAATTATGGTCAATTGGACCCAACCTGGATCACCTGCTGACCCAGAATTAGGTAAGGTCCCGAAAATGACACCAGCCTTTTTACAGGTGTACCTGTTTCGGTCGCCCTGCATTTCTTCATTACCACAGGTCCTAGTGGCTTCCCTTCCTCCCCCAATGACCGACTCGAGATCTGTCGTGCAGATACAGATATCTGTCTGTGCACTGGCTGATACCGGACTACGCTTACTCATTGCGTCATAGCAAATTTCAATTGGGTAATCTCCTATCTTTGGTGCGTTCAGAGACTGACTTGCAGTGTCCCAATATGTGCTGGATTATTTCCGGCAATCGATTCGAAGAGTGGATACCGAGAGAACTGGAGCAGAATTGCTAGGTCAGTAACTACAAGGAATGATTTATTAACATCCGTTGCAACAAGCCTATTTACCGCCGGTGCTACCCCCCCGTATCAAGTATTCCGCCTTCGCCCCAAACTGACTGCGTGGATCAATTTGATGATCGGTAATCGGCTTCAGCAGCTGGCCTTCCCAGGTCATTTTGCTTGTCTTGGCCTAATACACCTGTTCACACAACCGTTGAATTTTATAACGTTCAGAAATCATAACAATATTTTTACTCTTATACTCTCTTATTACTTATAATATCCAAACAATCTTTCAATTATCCCCACACTCGGGTGAAATAAGTCGACAGCAGAGTCTGTAACCATATCGCTCTGGGGAATTTCGCTATATCGTCACCACTGACCAGCGTGAGCATGCGCCTTTCTCTCAAAACTGTTTTATGTATAATGTACACAACTGTATGAAGGTAGTGTGGGAAAAATACACCAATGTGCAGAATACACACAATGAGTGTTTAATTTTTTTCTACACCACACCCCCGGACTGTGTGTGCTAGTTACACAACATTTTTAAAGTGTTGCAACTGTGAACATGATGATGAGAAGGCAAGGTTTCACAAGTTGGAAGATTCGGATCTGTTTTCTCGAAGTGTACGTAATTGTAACTAATAAATAATAATAATAATAATAATAATAATAAGAATAATAATAATAATAATAATAATAGGCTACACGATCATTTCAGTGTAACGTCCAATCCAGCGACAGGTGGAGACAAATGAATAAAAATCCAGGAAATCTATACAGCGCCAAAACCGATCAAGGGCGGTTCGAAAGCGCTGTGACAGTACCATACCATATTATACGAGACGGGTGCACGGTTCATCTTGCATAAAACATGCTCCCACGTAACCTTCACCGATCCGTTATTAGATCAAATATTTCCATTTTTCCATTCGTCCGGATGATAAACATGATGGAAGTCAGTGATCAGTGGAAACACCTTTTTTCTAATATAAACCTATATATTCATGGAATGCTACATGGTTAGCCTAATCGCAATATGAAAAGGGAATTGCACATGGAAATAGTACAGAATCTGTCCTTTACTGCCAATGATGCTAACTTGTCGCACATTCAGTACTATATAGGGTTATTAGGACAATCGGATATTATTATGAATAGTTGTTAATTTAGACATTACCTGGACTTTTAGGCTTGTACATGTTGTATGAAGTTATGCGCAAAATACCGTCACTCACACCCATCCACTTCCCTGGAGCTTATTTTCTCCCAATATGTTGATGCGTGGAGTAGGAAAACGCAGCGCTCAGTAATCTATAGTTAAATTAGAACATCGACCATGCGGTATTCTCATGCAGTGAGTTAAAATTGAACCTCACTTTGGCTGTGAAATGATATAAAAGTGATTCCAGAGATGCGGATATCGTATGCGCAAGAGACAAAAGGAAGGCGGATTTCATTGCAACAGTACGGACATGGAACGTGCCTAATTGAGCTACAGTTGGTTTGCTGAGATAGAGACAAGTTTCCAAACAGCAAAGAATCATCCAATGAAAATGATGAAAACGAAACAATGAGTGGACGAATTAGAAAGTGTACGGATGCGGCAATGATGCCGCATCGAGACGAATCGGTTTTTGGAATATTCTTCCTAACCCAAGGCATTCGACGCCTCAGTTCTCTTAACGTTGCTCGGATATTTTAGCACTTATTACATTATCATTACAGTTCAATTCCTTCTAAAATGTCAACCCTACCTCGCGAAACGGATGTTCACATACAACCGCACAAACATCCGCATCTATGGTATTTTAGCTTCACGCTGGGTGGGATTCTATAGATGATATGGTATCCGGGGATGGATGTGGAAATTTGACATATTTACGAAACCCGAAACGTTGTTTCAGAGAGAAAACACTATATATATGCAAAGAAATCATTAAAAATTGCGCAGCCCATGGCATTTCGTTCGCGACCGCTTTTTGGGGAAGATATTCCATAGAATTAATTCGCGGTGATCGCATTCCGCATACGCTATGGTTACATGGTGCCTTTTTCGAGTATATATTCAGTGTGATTTGCTTCATTATAATTTTTTGGCCTCTGTGGAACTATATATCGTTGCAAACGAATAGGACAGATGGCAGACACTGGCCCCATTCTCAGCTCCGTGAATTCGCGATTTTTTCACAGCGTATCGAACCCGATAGGGCATCTATGGTATCTCAGCCTAAGGCTGCGATTCCATATGATGTGTATGCGTATCCAGGCGGGAGATGTCGAATAACATATTCATGAAAACAAAAACGTTTATTTCAGAAGGAAGAACACTATGAGTGTTATACGAAAGACCAGAAAAAGGCAAGCAGCCCATGCATAAGGTCGTTGCTGGGCTTTTTAAGGAGATAATTCCATAGAATTCCTCCGCGGTTGGTGATACGATCCGCATACGCAGTTGGGCATGTGATTATTTCGCATATGTCAGCGTTGATTTGCTTTCATTTACGCATTTTGACTTCTGTGGAAACTAATATCTATCTTTGCAAACTAAATGAACAATTCAAACCTAGCCCCCTCTCAGTCACAGTAAATTTGCGATTTTTCACATACGCATACGATCTATGGAATCCTAGCCTTATACGGTGAGTGAACAATCTGAAATTGGCAAACAGTGTCAATCGGATGTCCAGTGCTAGACGCAAATCCATCACATCTCAGCGACAATCATTGAATTACCATTGGTACTTCTAAGTAAAATATTATCCATTCGTAAAACATCCGACAGTGCAGTGAACGTTCTATTAGACACGACTCCGTGTACGAAACCCCTAGTGGGTTACAGTAATTGCGCTCGGTTGTTCAAACAATGTATCCCGTCAAGTCCTCTCGTGCAGAAAAACGTAAGTCCGACTACCGCAGGATCTTGAAATAATATTTTTTCTGCAGTTGGGTTGAGCTGAGTTATTTGTGTCTCATATAGCGCAGCGATGCAGTGCCACTTTATGAAATAGTCATGTAAAACACGGGGTTTTCCGCACCCTTGCCAATTTAGCCTAAATGTCACGAGGTTGTTTTATTGCGGGATTCTCCGAAAGTTCCTGCATTGATGGTTCGACCCAAGTTTTAATAAACCCAGAAGACTCTCATTCGTGTTCAACGTGTTTGGGGGATGTGATATATTTCGAGAATCAGCGTGTGGCAAGAATGCAGGTCGCAGTCAGGTTGATTTCTATGAAGCGTCAATCAGGCAAAAAGTCATTGCTACACCACTAACTGTGATTTGGGTAATGCCTGGGTTGGAGTCAGGGAAAACCGGCGTAGCCTGGTTGCCACTTGCAATGAAGCCCATTGGAAAGCACTGTACAGCTATAGATATATGGTATTTCGAATAGAAAAAACTATTAATTCAATAAGAATACAGAGCAAACAAGAACCATTACCGCGGGGAGCGAGAATGGGCAGAAAGCCGACTCATCATAACGCATTATATAATTCCGCGATTCGCCACGATATTAGGTCGAACCTAAGGCTACGAAGTCGCCCTTCAAAACTGAAACGAAGAGTCGACCGAAAAAAAAGACGGTTTAACCCTTACCCCCCTCCCCCCCAGAAGAGTGACTCGGGATTCGAATACAGGTCGGGTAATTTCCATGAAACGTTCGCAATTGTCCCTGCTACCCTCTAAGTGCGCGCTCAAGCACGAAATAGGGGAGGAGGGGAAAATGAGGCGTAGGCAATTTACATGTTGCCGAGGGCGTGTGGTACCGCACACTGCCCCCCCCCCCCATTGATATGTGTAGGCGCCAAAAAAACAGGGGTGGTGTGCTCTGTGAGGGATCCGCAGTTAACAGAAGTATCCTGCACTATCCTTCACTCTGCCGGGCTGTGAATAAATCGGATCCTCTGTTCGAACAAGATTACAGCGGGATTTTCATCGTCGATCGCGTGCGAGATAAATCTCAGTTGCTTCGGACCAAGGCTTGAAAAAAGAATGATATCACTTACAGTCGGTATCGGTAAGTAATGAAATTTCCAAGAATGTTGTGCCTCCTTCCTCTTTTCGCGGCGATGATATGTTACTCGAGGTGGATTGTGTTCACCCGCAGGTATTTGAGTTACGTTGTGTTGTGGAGGTTACCCGAGTTTGATGAGCGAGAAATATATGCACTCGAACCGCCCATAATAGATGTACACTGTACTGAGGACGATGTAAAAGCACATTATATTATATTGGTTTTTCCTGGAGCCCTGGTTGTAAAATGTTGGATGGCGTAACCACTGTGACAGCACTGTTACAACTCCGTTGGAAATAATAATCCATATATAGTCCAAGAAATTTCGACAAGTTACCTTCATTGACAGTCAAAATAGGAATTTTATATTCTCAGAGGGGTACTCGTGACCGTCACGAAATTGCGTATGTTTGCATCTGTTTGTCCATCTTTGCGCCCGAATAATAGAGGTGAGTCTGTCATTCGACATGCGCAGTGATTAACCTTAGCCACGTTACGGTTTGTGCAAGGTTCATGGCTTCCCTGAAACCGTTAATATGAAGTCCTTGAATTGCCACTTTATTTTCCCCCCCCCCCCGCAGGGGAGCACGGGTATCCCAGAGGGTCTCCCTCACACACGAGTTGCGGTTGTGTGGATTCTCACTCATATTCCGGAGGACACAAACTTGGGGTCGCGCTCGAATGGCGCTACATGAACTATAGAGTCCCCGCCTCGGAAAGTTGGGAACCACTGCCTTAATGCACGTACAATAACAATCACAACATTTTAAAGAATACCATCACATAACTACTTTTCTTCAAGGAGAGAAACTGTACTCTTGTGTAGTGTGGGCGTGGATGGACACCAGCGAATTTTCGCCTTCTCTCTTGGCATGCCTGGAATAGTGTCCGGAGGCGTGACAAATTCCAGTTTTAATTACATTGTAATATTATTCTGTTGATGCATTTGTTGGATAGACTAATGTTAACCTCTACAAAATAGTCAAACGGGCAAATCACGCCTTAGTATTTGAGAGAGACAATTTCAACAAGTTCGGATAGAGAGTTCCATATTATATTGTCAACAATTTTAGCTCTACTGGGTAGATCTAAAAGAACAATGAAAATACTGCCCGAGTTTTCTTTCGAATGACCCCCCCCCCCTTCCGAAAAAATACCCCAAAGCCCATGTGCAAGCAGTGACAGTTTTAATGCCGTGTTTATATACCCGTATCTAATTCTGACAGTTGTTCAGTCTCGATTATTCCCCCATCACGGGCAAAAAAGTGTTCGCCGTACGCTAGGCTGCGGATTATGTGTGGTCATCATTGTTACACGTCTTGGTGTTTTATCAGTTCATAAAAAGAAGTATTTCTATGTTGGGTGACAAAGATAAACTGCAGAGGTTCAGGGTGAACTAAAGACTGGGCTACCAGGGACGAAAAACGGCGGTACAAACATAACTTAGAGAGTGCTTCACTGAGAATGTCATGAAACGTGTTTGACATGGTATGCAGCAGATAAGTGGTTTTATCAATGGATATCCTCAAACTCGCAATTTATATGAAATAACAACTGAGTATGCATGCGGACAGGCTGAATGCATTTTGAAATCGTTTCGACTGTATTGATTGCTTCAATGAAATTGATGATTTCATGAACCAGTTGCCAGACTGCCAGTTGGTCCCCAACCGACCAGTTTGTTACAATTAATCCATGCGAAGCTGCTGGTCCTGATATGCTATATCCGCGTGTTCTTAAAAGTTGTTCCCGTCAACTTGCTAGTATTTTCTGTGCATTTTCAAACCTATCACTCACTACCCGTTGTATACCAGATATTTGGAAGCAGTCGTGTATTGTCCCAGTCCCAAAAGGCTCGTAAATTTCTTGTACGAATGATCTACGCCCGTCGCATTAACATCAGTGGTGATGAAAAGTTTGTGAGAAGCTTGTTTTAAATTCCATCAATCCTACTCATGATGAGATGAACCCGCCTTCCATTTTTGCGTACACAAAAGGTAGAAGTACAGAATATGTGACCCTTTTTTTCTATATACACGTCTCACATCCGTTCCAACCCATTCTCCTGCTCTATTGTGAAATATTGCAGACGACAATGCTTAGTGGGCTCATGTTTAATGATGATGAGTCCACGCCACTTATCTCAAATAAATAGGTTCGTGGATTATTGTGACCAGAACCATTTACAATTAAATGTTTCAAAACGAAAGAAATGTCGGGAAAGTCCCGGAATATAAATATCTAGGTGTGGTCATTGATGATGAGCTGAAATGGAAGGATCATGTTCGCTACGATGAAAAAAGGCTAAAACCCCGCCTGTACTGCTTACGTACACTGAATATTTTTAATGTTAATCCAGACATACCGGTACTCGCCATATGATGACTCAGTTATCTGTTCAGTCTTGACGTACTGTGTTGTCTGTTGGGCTGGTAACTGTGACAAAGTTACCACGTCGACATGAAAATCTTTTCGCGGTGGTTACGGCGGCGAACACAGGACCGTATTATTGCCAAATGACATACAGTTACAAACAACTTTGTGTGTTCCTGGGGTTTCCTGCTTCTCTCCTGAAGTTTCCGTACGCATTTGACGCAGTATAGACCACGTGATGGAACAGTGTATACTTCAATACACTACATGAATCAATTAACTATATTTTCCGCCCCGGCAGTTATCCCCCGCAATGATCAATTTTCATTTTTACTGGCTCTGTTTAAAATATAATTACAATCCAATAATTATGGAGATTAGGAAAACAGGTGCTACCGGTACATACAATAACCCGTTCGAAGTTGCCGACGGCAGTTGATAATAAATGTAGGATCTTTTACACAACGCAGTCTTCGTGCTTAGAAGATAGTCACCTATAAGGCAGTAGTCGCTAGTAAGCAAGCTGAAAATTAGTCTCGGTTGAGCCCCTCGAAATTTCTTGATTCGGAGATGTATGAAGTGACCTAACCAACACAATTGATCTCCCATGTAATCCTTTGTATAAGTGCATGGTCAGGATGGTTACTACTGGGCGGCCTCAAGGACTTACTTACATCGGGATACAATCTGTGGTAGCAATGATACTCTTATCGCCCAGACGTCCTACTACCCGACGCGACTGAACGGTCGTAACATCAATCGTGGACCAGACTTCCTACTAACTAGCACAACTGAACAGGCATAACAGTAATGGTAGACCACGTCACGAAGATGCTATTGCCACACCGCCAGACACGAGGAGATTAGAAAAAAAAAATCATGACTCCTTGATAGTAGTGGATAAATGCATGAAGCTCGCAACTTCGGGCTCACATCGGTCTATTACACGACTACTTTTTATTTTTGTTAGATTTCGTTTTTATAATACCTTGACGGGGAATAAACTACGGCACACTGCTGCATTTCCTGAGTGGTAGTGTTGTGACGTGCATTGCCGGTTTTTACCCATACCAGGGTTTTCACTGGGCGAAAGTAAAAAACAGGTTTTCACTACTGGAGTGGGAAAATGTATTTGGATATTGGTAATATTTCGCCATCAGCAATACTTTATATACTGTAAATTTCTTTATGTTGCTTAGATTTGATACCAGCTGCAGAACCCCACCGGATGTGGTATTATGAGGTTATGCCGTTGTTTTCATCAAGAAACAATGTAAAAGCCAACGCTTGGAAATAACTTTAAACAACTGAGGTAACTTTCTGCTTGAACAATTTCAATTTCACCCAATGTATGTGAAATAAATTAGGTTGGGGTGAACCTGAAAATGCCCATGCAGCAAGTTACCTCGCTGTTTCAAATTATTTCCACGCGTTTCACAATAAACTGGCCAATGAACAATGTTAGCAAAATTTACAGCTTGACAGCTAATCCTGCATCGGAAAATATGTTCATGTCTGTTCCATCAAATTCATCAACTCCATTTTAAAATAGCATATAGCTGATTTCTCGACATGAAGGCTACACCATATACCCGTGAACAGTCATTCAGTAGTATTTTCCCTATGATGCATACCCACTGAATTTCAATCACAGGCATTGCGAATTACTGAACATTGTACATTGAATTTTCTTTCAATTTTAATTTATTTAGTTTTTATTTTAATTTTTATTTCATTTTTAATTTTAATTTTAATTTTAATTTTTATTTTAATTTTAATTTTAATTTTAATTTTAATTTTACTTTTAATTTTAATTTTAATTTTAATTTTTATTTTTATTTTTATTTTTATTTTTATTTTAATTTTTATTTTTATTTTAATTTTAATTTTTAATTTCATAAGTTTAACACGGACTCTGTCTTGATCACATCCCCGTCCAATGATACTCTAGGTCCCTCAGGCAAAAGGCTAAGTAATTTAGTATCATGCAACCGATTCCAATTGTATGTGCACTGTTAACTTACACGCACATATTTGCACCTGTTTCTTACAGAAATTACGATTTTCACGAGGTTTTCGACAAGTTTTTAACGCCTTTCGTGTAGGAGCAGATTTTTGGTAGAAAATCTAACCCTGGCCTTTGTCATTGACGACTGAATAGGGCCAATTACCATAATCTTTTTCGATTAGCAGTGAGCAAACATGATGTTTCTAATCACATACTAGCACCAACCAGCGCTTGCAGAGAACCGCACAACAATTACTGCAAACGGGGCCTATTCAACGGCCAGCGTCTACATAATACACCACACTCATCAATTCATAATGTTCCCCACTAATTATTTTAATCATGCCGGGTCTGTGAAATATTTATTAACTTTTCTCCCATCACCGAATTCCCCCAGAGAGTTGCTTAGTGCAGACGGCATTCATTGCCATTCATCTCTTGAACATCGCTCCGACAGGCACCACAGCTGCTGTATCAGGTTATGCATTTCGCAATGTCAATTGTGCAGGATGATTCCGTGTGGCGGAGCGCTCTTGTAGACGAGGTCACGAGGGATGCTTGAGCGGCGAGCATGAAAATAGGTTAGTATGAAAATACCCGAGTTTGTCACATCCTCCTCTCAACTGAATCGAGTCTGTATAGCAGGGTATCCTTGTTGACATATAGTGAAAGACCGAGCGCTACTCAGATTTACGATAGTTATATGGCATGGTAGGATTGATTCGACTCACTATGCCTCCATTATTCTCGGGGCGTAAAGCCCAATTTCTCACAAGAGGGTGTGAACTCTGGGGACCGAAAAGATGTTCTGTCTGAGGCCGACTTTTGGTTGACTATTTTGTAATTTCCCAAGGTTTTTATTCGGCAGGGGGGGGGGGGCGGGGGGGTAGGTGGCCAACCTTTCTGTAGGTGGCTTCCGTACAATTGTCCATTTGTTACAGTCTTATGGAACTCTTCTTTCACGAACATCCATCTTCGGGGGTCTATTCAAGGTTCTTCAAAAATCCGCTTTGGCCGCTCCGAGACCTACTTTTTGCCGCTACGGGACCGACTTGTCAATATGTCAGGGGGTGTCACACCCTCCCACAACCCCAATATTTACGCCATGTTATCCTCCCATGCATGGAAGTCTTTAGCTCGGAAATCTTCTACCCAACGTTTCATTATTATTATTATTATTATTATAATTATTATTATTATTATTATTATTATTATTATTATTATTATTTATTATTATTATTATTATATTATTATTATTATTATTATTATTATTATTATTATTATTATTATTATTATTATTATTATTTATTATTATTATTATTATTATTATTATTATTATTATTATTATTATTACATGTTTACAGACGTTGATTGTTTTTTTTTTATGAGAAAGATGTTCCAAGATGTGTTTTTTTTCAGAGATGGAGATGACCTACCTAGCGGCAAACGCGCATCCACATAGATTTGCGGCATGTAGACTCTGGGAATTTCCTTCTCATGAAACAACACTTAACGTCCTCATACACGAGTTGCTAAAAATTAATGACCATTCAACTTGCAATATACAGTTTGGTACCTTCTCTCGCATCTCGCAAAACTGCGTGTCTACTTTCATACGGCACACCACATCCGCATCTATCGAATCCTAGCCTAGACATGGAATATGCGATGCTGACATCTCAATTCGTGTCCCGTGTGCGAATACAGAAGGGGATAAATAAACAGAAACCAAGTAAAAACGATTGCATCAATACATAGAAAGTAGGCCTATCCCTTTATGGGGACAAAGTCCCTCTATTTAGTGATCTGTTATGGCGGGGGGGGGGGGTAGTTGATATGAATCCAAAGGGCATTTCGCCCTCGTAAGGACCCCCACACTCTCTATTGGCAAATAAGTACAATTTATGGGCCCCTCAGGCCTCAGAAGACACATGCTGCTGCAATAGTTGCTAAATAACACTGCAAAAACTTCTAATGAACTGCAAAAACTCAGTTTCTGTGTAAACAAAAAAAAACCCAAAAATTTACGATCAATTGGGTCATGGGGGAGAGGGTTCTGACCCTCGCGTACGCACTGGCGGGGCGTATCTCGGTGCTTAACATGGTAGGCTGTATTTCGGACTGATCGAGAAAAAGACGGCCTCATTTTAGTTACAAAAATCGGATTTCAATGGAAATTTCTGACTATTTTATTTTCATGTAAAGTGGAATACCATCAGCCAAGAACAAAAATTGAATTTGGTTGCGATACACCCACAAATGAGTGAAAATACCGGATTTTCTGGCCTGCTCCATTGGACTGGCAAACATCAAAGCTCCTATAAAATGAGTTTCGCAAGTTGTCTATACCCCCAGTACCACATTATTTCCGCCGAAAATGGACAAATCGAACATTTCTGAGGAGGGACGGTCAACATTTGGGTGTGGCATAAGGGTTACCGGGGTACAAACGTTGTTTCTTCATGTCTGGAGTTCCAAAATGTGGACCCGCCGCCCCCCAGCACTACCACATTTTACGAGAATGTGGTGCAAGCTCATCAACGTAAAAATGTGGTGCTGGAATGTTTGCTTCACTTATTGAATGCTTGTACTCAGTAGATTATTGCTCCGCCACATGAGTGTCACCACCATCTCAAAAGTGGGGAGTGGGGGGGGGGGGGGGTTTGGCCACATTTTAAAAATGTTACTGTGTGAAAATGTTAAAGTCAATGGAGCATTGTCAAAAAGTGGGGGACATGTCCACCCCCCCCGTCCCCCACCTGTTGACGTCCATGCAAAGATGCGCAATTCGACGATCACGAATCAAGCAGCTGACCTCACCATCCCCGCCTACACTTTCGTTGGACACCCAGTTTTAATTATCCAAGAATACGGCGAAGTGATGTAGCCAAGAAAGCATTCAGTCTCCGCCTCCAGTTCAACAGTGAGCATTCACGCCGCCCTAGAAATATCGGAAGACTGGAAGCACAATTGAGCTGAATATTGGAGCTTGGTTACTCTGCTCAGAACAAGCAGTAAAAATAGTCTAACGGCTCCACCTGTGTACTCTTCTACTTTCCTCATGACCTACAAGACATAATTTACTTGGCATTAGAACGACATTATATCCCCCCCCCCCCTCTATAGCTCATTTCCGTTTCTTTTACACCTCTCTTCACATGGGGGTTAGGGTAAAGTTCCCGTCAAGACGTCAGGCTGTGGATCGACCCCCTCTGGAAAACTCCCTTCTACTCTGCCTCTCTTGAATGGACACAACCCCCACCCCAGCCACTCACTACAACCGATATATCCTGCCTTTGCATGTCACATGATACTTGGTATTGGCCGACGCAACATGACCCTCCCCATTACCTCACTGGTCACGCTACTATTGTATATGGGGGGGGGCATCATTGATTCGAACTAAAATAATGGTTTCGTAGGTCCCATGCATGGCGGCAAATAGGACCGAGAAGCTCAAGCAGAGGCCAATGTCTTCCCCGAATATGTCACTACCCAATACATTCATCAAAACCCCTGATTTTATCACTAAAACCCATTGTTCCGCCAAACTTCACCAATAGCCTTTTTGGCGTTCCATACTCTTTGCAGAATGGTGCGGCAAGGTTATCAATGCATGGCGCATTTATCGCATCATTAAATGTACGATAAAAGTTGAAATATTCTCAACTCGACGTCGATAAATTTTTCGTATCGTATCATATCGTATCGCACAGGTGTGAACCACTCCTTTTGAAAATAACAATTTTAAACTCGACGTCCGATTAAATCGTATCGTTATCGCACAAGTGTGAACAGCCCAACAGGCCTAAATGAATGTGAAACTAGTATCCCTTCTAAGTTCAACAATGTTTCCGTACCGAACCCGTTACCGCCTGGTCTGTGATATTCGCAGCTTGTAGCGAAATTTGTAATTGAATCACCGCTGTATGTATAAAGGCCACAGTACTCGGCAACAAAAGTGGGACATTTGAAAAAATTTAGTCCTTAGAATAAAAATAGAAAAGTGATGCTTGCATTTTTGTTCAGCTTTATGATGAACATGAACTCTCTAAATCCAATGGAGTGAAATTAGGGACACCTCTGAAATTCAGAGTGAATATCGACTCTTTCTCAGAGTGATAATCACTTATTCACTCTGAGAAAGAGTCGATAATCACTGTTAATTTTAGAGTTGTCCCTAATTTCACTCCAAGGAATTTAGAGAGAAAAATTACCCTGAATGACATGTCTGGGAATGACTTCATCATTTACTATCTTGCAGAGATGGCTTAGGTGCATGTTACGTACGTTTCCGATGAGAAAAGACACCAAAACAGCCAAAACATTTATGTATCAAACTGTATACTGTAAAATTGTTATAAATTTGCATACAGATATGTTGCGATACAAAAATAACATATTTTGAAACCTTTATTCCCCTGTTTGTTACAACACTCATCACCAAGTGAAAAAGGGTGTTTTACGCACGTTTCAAAGACACCAATTTCCCCACTTTTTGTGTCTTTTAAAAGGTACGTATCAATTTGTCACTTAATTGGTCAACTATTGTGAAATGCGAGGAAACCAAAGTGTTAAAACATGCTAATCTTTCCAGTGTTCGGTTCATCCCACCTACGAGAGTCGACCTAAACCCCTAACAGACTGCAAGTCCGACATACGCTAACCACGTGACCACACTGGGGTGGCCAACTGGGGGCGGGAAGGGGCTACTTGGGTGAGCATCATATTACTCAGTCGCGATCATGGACATGAAATTCACCGTAATGAGCAAGAAAGTCGATTTTCTTATGGATGAGGTGGGGGGGGGGGGGCGAAGGTGTGACATCCCGTTCCCCGGGCTCTCCTCAGCGGGCCATTGCTGTCTCCAAACCCACCTGATATACATTATCATTCTTCATACATACATTTTATTCATAACCTACGATTTTGCAGACATGACCCCAGTTTTATGTCTGGGTACATATAGCTCACAACGCTCAGGAAGTGCCGTTTCCGGCCATCTGGGAGGTTTGTGAAACCCAAAATTGCTTTGCGTGATCCGCGCTAACCAATGGGGGCGCTCCGTTTAGATAGTAATACGCATCAATTCATCAAAAGTTGGGTCTGCGTCCCCTCCCCCCTAAATTTGTAGATTTCCGCCGCCACTGCTGGAAAGTTCAGTCGAATAACGACGAGGCGAAATGGGGTTAGGCCTTAATTGTCAGTCGAAACTGTTTCTAACACGCCTCGGTGTTCTCAGCCTCTATGATGACGTCATCATCAGTCTCCGTGACCCTGGTACTCATTTTGAGAGGTCTCCGGTCTGACCAGAACCTGCTCCCCATCCAAGTTTTCAACAAGAATTGTTAGTGACAGAGCTTCTTCGGTGGCAGCGCCCTCGCTATAAAATAACTCGTCTGCACAGCTAAGATTTTGTAACGTGAACCGATTTGAATCACTTCTGAAACCTTATCGACCAATTGTTTAGTAGGACTACTCAGGTCATTTTACTGCATCAGCCACATTTCTTTTTTTTTCTTGGAGAGCTATAGATGCCATTTTTCTAGTTTGACTAGGCCTACAATAAAACTAATTTCGTAGTATTAGACCTGAGTTAGCTGGCTATTTATAGGTTGAGAGTTATTAAATATAATATTATTCAAATATTATGATGAAAATATATACAGTTGTCTCGTTTTGCCAGTAATAACTACTTATGTTGCGGAATATGCTTACACAACCGCCGGGTATATTCTTCAATAGAGAATCCTGTACCTTCATCGCAAATCACCATTATCGCGCACCGCCGGAACCAATTTTTCTATCCCGGAGAACTCCATACATATGAATATGATACATTGCAAGTGTGCATCTTAACATAATTTTACTGCTGTTCCATGTAGGCCTATATCATGGTGCTGTGACTAACTCGTTTGTCAGTGGCAAATTTCTAACGTTTGACGTAAGCTTATATATGATACTTGTTAAAAACGTGGCGACTATACCCTCGTTTGCATCTTGCATGAAATTAAGTTTCCATGATTTCATAGTGAAAATCTGAACACACAAGAGGGAATGCATGCAGTACGTGTATAGACTTACTGTGTTTGACATTGTTTGTCTTTCTCGACTTTTTCTCAGGTGGAATTGGAATTAACACGAAGCCTCTTGGCTACTGCTAACGGCTCATAAGGGCATAATGAAACACTCATATTATGAGGCCATATCGTTCAATTGCTGTTATCTTTCTGCCGTAATGCACTACATAAATTCACCAATTCCTGCAGGGGGGATTTGCATACGATCTCGGCTGTCTGCATGAGCGGGTAGGACAGTAAAGTTTACGACACATTTTCTACAGTTGATAGAGTCTGCGGTGACATGATGTGAGGGCAATAGGTGAAAGTTTACGGTGTCATGAGACCTACCAGCAGTTCCTGTTTTTCTCGAAAGATCTCCAATTAATGACCAGAAACACTAGAATAAATTAGGGGCGGCGGAGCGTTTCGGAAAGTGGGGGGGGGGAGACACATCGGATGCAAAATGACCATCTAATGGGAGCGCCACCATCGGTTACCGCGGAGCGTAGCCTGCAAATTTCAGATTTTCAATACCCTCCAGATCGCGGAAATGACGCACTTCCAAACTCAATAGCAGCACCCATCTCATGTGTGATTTGAGTAAAAACAGACAAAAATTGTCAATTGTGGCATACTAAGATGATTTACCTACTCGAGTATCCCACATGGTATTTTTTTTTACCTTTTCTACTCTGGCTTTGTTTGCGTGGGATCCAGGGGTTACCGAAACGGCCTCTGGTGGATCGAAGGGAAAAGCAGGCTACGGAACCACTCAAATTTGGGAGCAGAAAAGTCGGTCATGGGAAACTACCGGCGCGAGCGAAGCGCACGAAAAAAAAAATCATATTTTCCGGGCATTTTTCGAAGAGACGGCCACAGTTCAGGCATTTTTTCACTCAGCTTTTTTCCTTCCCAAATTTCCACGAATTTTCGCCGAATTTTTCATCTCAGAAAGATGGGGGTGGGGGGGGGGCAGTCTGCCCCCAAGGCGTTCTGAATTAATCGGTGAGACGAAATGATTCTAAGATACAATCGCATATTTAGCCTACACGCCTGGAAGAAAAACGCCATTGCGCGCGAAACACTTGAAAATTATGCACTTTTGGCTATTCGATTAAAATTCGAGAACTCGGTATGAAGCATGGGTAATCCTTCCACTTCGGCCCTAGTGTGGTCCAGATCTTCACCCGGGGTCCGCACCTGGAATTAATTTGACTTAAGAGACACATTTCCAACGCGATATTGTTTGGTTAGACAAAAATTGAATCAGTTTAGAGTGATACAAAATCGGGCAGTGCCTATTATTGCTTTGTGAAAAGTGGGGGGGGGGGGGGACAAACGATATGATAACAAGAAGGCGTAAAGTCAACACGTTCCGTTTAAGTATCAGCCAAAAGGAACGAACCAAGTCTACTCGCCTGAATCTTAGGTCACCCACGAAGTCTACTACTTTAATGACGATTAAACCCCATACAATCACCCCGCAATCGGTTTGTTCCCTGCCACAACGGCAATTGTCTTGTCTTGGTCTTTCATCAAGCTTGTACAACGAAGTCGCAATTGCACGCAGTGTAATGGACATTACATCAATATATGTGTCGATATTCTCTTCAATCGGTTTGGCTTGATGTCACATAAAGCTAAGCTAGAGAACATTCGCGTCTAGAAGTTGAAACTGTTATACCATATACTCCAAATAACGAATGTATAACCGACCTGGCGACTACAGGGCCTGGTATTCAAATTGTTAGTATGCAGGAGTTTTGAAACTGTTTATCATATACTGGAGATAACCAATGTTTCCACGATCCTGCTACTGGCGAGGCCTTGTATTCACATTGCTGCATGCAGAGGACTGGAGGATGGAACTGTTATACCAATATCTCCATAATAACTAATGTATATTCACGACCCTGGCGATTACATAGCCTGGTATTCAAACTGTGTAGTATGCAGAACCTGAAACTGTTACTAGAAACTTTTTGGAGCTCACTACTGTGTTTCACGACCCTGGCTACTGCGAGGCCTTCAATTGTATTCACATTGCTGTATGCAGAGGACTGGGGGATGTAATGGTTAGATAGACCAAGATACTCCAAATAACGAATGCTATATCCACGACCCTGCGACGACATGAGCCTTGTATTCAAATTGTGTAGTATGCAGAAGTTGAACGTTTTCCATATACTAGGAGATAACCAATGTTGTCCCGACCGTGGCCGGCTACTACTGCGGGGCCTTGTATTCAGCATTGCTGTGTGCAGAGGACTGGCGGATGGAACTGTTATATCAAGATACTCAGTCCAAATACTGAATGTATAATCCACGACCCTGTGCGACTACGACCTGGTATTCAATTGTTGTAGTAATGAGAAGCTGAACTGTTTACCAGATATTGGGGGATAACTAATGTGTTCACTGCAGGGCCTTGTATTCACATTGCCTGTATGCAGAGCAAACTGGAAGATGGAACTGTTTTATCCAGATTAACGAGATAATGACCTGGTCTACGACCCTGGTGACTACATGGCCTAGTCATTCAAATTTGGAGTATACAGATGTTGAAACCGTTATACCAGATACTCACGATAAGGAATGTACACCCTGGCGACTACATGGCCTGGTATTCAAATTGTGTAGTCTTCAGAAGTTGAAACTGTTTACCATTATACTAGGAGGATAACCAATGGGTCACGACCGTGGCCGGATACTGCGGGGCCTTGTATTCACATTGCTGTGTGCAGAGGACTGGCGGATGGAACTGTTATATCAAGATACTCAGTCCAAATAAAGAATGTATATCCGACCTGGGGCGGAACACATAGCCTGGGATTCAAATTGTGTAGTATGCAGAAGCTGAAAAAGTTTAACCAGAGTATGGGGGATAACTAATGTGTTCACTGCAGGGCCTTGTATTCACATTGCTGTATGCAGAGGAACTGGAAGATGGAACTGTTTTATCCAGATTAACGAGATAATGACCTGGTCTACGACCCTGGTGACTACATGGCCTAGCATCAAATTTGGAGTATACAGATGTTGAAACTGTTATACCAGATACTCACGATAAGGAATGTACAACCATGGGAGTACATGGCCTGGTATGCAAATTGTGTAGTAGGCAGAGGTTTAAACTGTATACCGGAGATAACAGATATATACACGACCCTGGCAACTACGGGATCTGGTATTAACAACGAAAGTAGGTTTGGAATTGAAAAGAAAATGGTGAAAACCTAATTGGAATGTTTCGAATAAGACATAAAATACAGCATCGAAAATATTTATATGATATAAAGGTCTGGCTTCAAAACCTTCAGAAGATCCCTATAGGCCCTGTGAAAGATACGGGAGAAGAAGCAGTATATGGCCGTGTGCCTGATGTTGGTTTGTTTGTTGTTTAAGGTTTATTATACTCAAGCTCTAGCAAAGAGAAATACAAATGATTATCAAATTAACAGCTTGATGGGTAATGGATTCGCATTTAAGAAGTTTTGTAATTGACTTTTGAATCAGATTCACTGACTTCATACTAGATCACATACTGCTGATTATGCAGATGAGGCTACACATGAAGGCTACAAATCCTAAATATTTACATGCACCCGGTACGCGAAGGGATAACGCATGTATCCACGGCCCTGCTAAACCAGGGTCTGCTATTAACAGCCCTCATTCTTTCCATTACGACGCCAACTGAATCCTGTGTAGGATATTGTGAATTCATTTTGAGACTGGTGGCCTGCGGTACACTGTTCAGATGGGCGAAGGGAACATTAAGTAGAAGATTATGAGCAAACCAGAACACCAATGTGTTGTAGCTCTTCAACAACGAATGGCAATTATCCTGTCAAATAAAAAAAAATACTATTTTTGTGACTGGAATCTAAATGACACCTGCTGCCTAGATGAAACCTTGACTGACTAATTTTTGAAAACACCCCAACCCCCAATAACTAACCTGTTGTCCACTGTCAACAATCAGCACATGTTATGATCATCCAACTTAATCTGCAGATGAAGCACTTGAACTCATCACAATGCCTAACTTTCAAAAGCTTTTGATAAAGGTTTCCTCCTGAGCGTTAGTTGCTTAATTATAGGTGCTGGCTTGAGGGCAATGTCCCTTGGGGTGGATTGGTCAGTGGCCTCTCACAGCGAGTTGTCCTCAATAGGTCGTTCGCTCCTCGGCAGAAAAATCAACTAAGGGTGGTTCCCCAAGGATCGGTTCTGGACCTTTACTTCCTCTTGCATATATTGACGATCTCGAAGATTCGGTGCATTCCATCCGCGTTAACTAAAAGTTGTGCGGACGATCCAAGTTTTATCGGGATTTTTCCCTTCGAACGAGGATTTGCAGATTGTCCAAAAGATCTGGAATATAATCTCCGAATGGTCTTTTCGATGGCAAATGTTTTTTTCAATGCTGATAAGTTCAAGTATGCCACGTTTGGTTTCCACACTCGCAACGCTTCTTCCAAGTTAATGGGAAATATTCATCAGAAACGAATTCAGAGGGAATCGGAATTCATTTTTATTGCTTTACACGCACCTAAGCATGTGCTTAAGCTACGAGAACAGGTAGCGGATTCTTGATTCTTGAATCTTGATTTGATTCAGTTTCAAAATTTGTTTTCATGATTCGAGGGCCTTTCTTCACTCTTCCCGAGTTTTCTTTCCAAATTTTACACGACCCATACAGGTCTTGCCTCAGGCTTCGTGTATACGCAGATTGGACATTCGGAAATAGTTTCTTTTTCCTAGAGAGTTATTAATGAGTGAAATAGACTTCCTGAAGATGTGTTCTTGTTTGAGAGTGTGAAATGGGTTCAGCACAGTCCCCTTGATTTATTTTTTCAAGTAATTTGTGGGCGAATTCTATAGGCATCTGGGGTATTTTTCTTCCCCTCCTCTTCTGGGATGTTGTGGCTTAAGGTCTTTCATGAGGATTCTGTCCTCTCTGACCCGTTTCACTAAACTAAACTAAACCTCTGGGATAGATATCCCTAAATCCCTACTGACCCCAGACCCCTATTGCTAATAATTCCGAATTCCAGAACACAACCATTTGTATGCATATGACCACCCTTAACCACATAATGTTTAATTCCAAGAAAATTAATGCCCTAATCTCTTACAATAGCTCATCATGATCTTAACAAAATAGCTGGACAGACATACAGACAGACCAGACAGACAGCAGACAGACCAGACGGACGGAAAAACAAAACTAGATAGATAATGGGACGGATAGGCCGGCATACCTAACAGACCTATGGAGGATGGATGATGGTGGATAGAAAGCCTCTGACAGACAAGTAATTATGGAAATAACACCCAATGCAAGAAGGGCAAGTATCCGCCGGCTCTGCAATCCTTCTTCGCCACTCACTGTATACAAAGTAGCATATTTCAAAGTTGTTTGTCATGGGCTAAGGCAAAAGTTACGACAGCATCTTTAAACGGTCTTCCCACGAATAACACAAATAAACAGTTCCGTCGGCTAAGCCCCGCTACCCGCCCTGACGAAACCCATATGCCCTGACTAGGCTATAGCCTATATAATATTCCCATAGTTTATAAGGCGTTAGGTAACGAGGAGTGCTCAATATCTCCATTTCCGACTTGTTTTTCCAATATATTTCTTCGTACCCACATCAACATGAAGAGGAACCATCCCCGTGGGCACGCGAATCGCACTGATGATATTCAAACGTGTGGAAACCAAGCCCCAACATTGACAATTCCCTCGCCTCGCTAGGGTGACAGCTACGTTAGGTACACAACATGTGCATCATGGACAGGGGCGTATATACATAAATTCCAGGGGGGGGGGTTAAATCATTTTGAGACCGACTAGATTTTTGTGAGACCGCTTCTTATTAACGTATTTGTACCAGAGGCGGCGCCAATGCGGTCGTGGAGGGCTGGCGCTCTGGGTCCCGCTGGGTGGCCGATCGTTTCGTTGTGATCTTGTTTGTTATACTTGATCTGGAGGAGGGGTCTAAGAGGAGGGGGTTGCCCCCTCCTCTTTGGGAATTTATGCAAACCTGAAACCCCTCAGAGGCAAAATGTGCTAATCCTATTACGATATCTAGCATGAATTCCTATGAAAATATTCATTCTCCGCCAACACATAATTTTTTTTTCCCGACTACGTACTGTGTGTTAAGATAATGGTGTCAAAAAGGTCTGTTTACCACCTAGTTACTGAATACCTGTGCACTCCCCTATTTGGTTTCATATACGATTACTAGATTGCTGTACGCTGGATATGAGTTTATGACCGTGATTTTTCACAAGTGCTTGAACCTAAATCCACTTAATGATGACTGTAACAATGTAAGACTGAGGAGAATTGGCATTCACATCATGGTCTTAATTGCTAGCCCAGAGCTGATACCGATATTTAATAATGGGCGCGATGGGGGCTGAAACTTGGCACCAATGTCCATCATAGTTAAATCATTTGGGCTGCACTCACCTTCGTACGTGCGCAGCGCACCTTTTTTTTTCTACTTTTCTCCCCGACTTTTTTCCGCTTTGCTCCCCCCAATGGTGGGGGGGGGCCCTCCGGTCTGGCGCCGTCCCCTGTTTTGTACGCCGATTTTTCGAATGTAGTTTACAGCTGGGGTACGAATATTATCGTAATTATAAGGAATTCAAATGTGATGTGGAAACACTACAATTTAGATTTTTTGACAATCTGACGATTTAAAACCTAAACATACAGTTTTAACATGCAAATTATGGGAACACAAACCCAGTGCACTTACGTATATCCACATAACATAATGTGGGAAAAAGCTGCCTATATACGGATACAGAATACGCTCTCGACCTACCTATCGGTGGAACCCCGATCAAACACTGTTAAGGCCGACACATTCCATTTCAATGCCATTTGTGAGATCACGCTTCACAGCCAGTGTCAATAGGTCCCGTAGTCGTTCTTGGCCGCAGGACAGAACGTAAGAACGTCTTCACAAGTTTAAACTTAGAGAAACTTCTCTCAATCGATTCGAAGTTCTTGATACAGTCATCATTCAGGCAGAGGCACACTCTTCGTTAGAAAATACTGAGTCTGGCATAAATTCATTAATTTTTCACCTAACTCGACGGAGAACCCAACTTTCTTTGTCGCCCAGAGACCCGACTTCTGATTACCACAGGGTGTATCAACCCCCCCCCCCCCCGAATTTCGCCCCTGATCATGGATTAACCACGATTGGCCATGAAGCTAAGTTAAAATGGTATTCGATGCAAAAGAGAGAGGCCGTCATAAAAGTGCGAACCCTGAACTTGATTTGAGTTGTTGTTGTTGGTATGAATGTGGTTGTGCCGTCTCCAATCACTAATACCCCAGGCCCTGTGCTATCTCCCTCCTTAATAACAACTTAATAACTACCTTCGTTGTATATCCGATGTGTAACCCGCGGTAGAAGCAGATTATCAGTTCCCAAACCGCAGCCGAGCAACGTAGCAAATTCCTCCTTGAACATTTTCAGAGAAACGTGACCATGCAGGTGACCTTACCTAGATAGACGGTACCATGTCTATAGTATACCCACTAATACACTGAATGTGTATAATGTCCCGCCGCGCAGCTCCGACTCAAAGCCAGATCACTCTTGTCACCGAAGCGGATACAAGCCACCGAATTATATTATACAGCTGCAGGTGTCACTATTACAATGGGACAGTCGACTGCTACGAGCAACGAAATAACCACTGTTTTTTTTTTGTTTTCAAAGTTTCAATAATGTAAGGAGATGGTCCCCCAATTTTTCTGTAATAATATACGTATACATCATATTGTCAAGCTGGTTACGTACTTTGTACTGTCAACATTCTACACTTCTTTCTTCTCCTAGAATTTGGGGCCGGATCCTCACGCCTACTAGAAAATCATGTAACTGACTCCTTCCCAAGCTGTTAGTGGAACTTCGAGCTAAATATTGATAGATAGGAATAGTTCTTGTATTCCTTGGGCCATCGGATTTTTGCGAACGTTTGTGGTGCTTGTTGTTACCATGCCGGCAGTCTGCAACAGCATTGCGATTTCTGTGAAGTTTAGCTCATCATTTTTCAAAGAAATTCACCTTTCCGTATTTCATCGAGTTAAGATTTCTTAGAACAAACATAGGAAAACTTCTAGGGATCTTTTCTCATATTAAAAGATCAATCATCAAATATTCCTGTAACTTTGGGCCACAATGAAGATTTTCTATTCAGTAGTTTCAATTACGCTAAATAGCAGCTTACGCAGATCACCATTACATCTGATCGAAAACATGAATACTGATTTTCGTGCAGAAATTATCACATGAACAGCTATTAAAATTGATTTGATGAATGATCCTTCCGCTGCATTACAAGAGAAGTGAATTCCCCTAGCAGTGGCGTAGCCAACGGGTGGGAAGGGGCTGGAGGACCCAGTTGACGCTACCGATTTCATCACGCTCCATCTTCGTTGAAGAAAAAAAAAACTACTCGAATTGCATCACGTAACATGCGCGCATATGCATGCCTCCTGTTGCGGGCTTGTAATTTTGATAGGTAGTCCCTGCCCGAGAACTAAGATTCCCTACATTGTCACATGTCCCGGCCGCTGTCTTGCAAAAATAAAATGGTCCCCAGCCGTAACAAACCGTCGGCAATACTGGCATCCGGTGCATGTCCACACCATGACGTGTATGTCATAATTATTTGTTCCGAGGAAACAATAATTGACCGGTTCCAAATTAATCTGTTGGATGGATCGTCATTTCCTCGTTCATTTCTTCGATAATTGCTCCGTGAGGGATTGATGGAATCCACATGAGGAATGTCACAATTTTTGGGACGCCACAGAATCGTCGACTTCACTATAATTTGTGCATTCACAGATCCACTCGATACTCAACTGGTTGATCTGGTTTACCACGAACCTGAATTCTCGAAGGGGAGAGAACGCCATGAACCCCTCCTCCTTCTAGAAACTGAATATGTGCTCTGACTGACACCCCCTGGACACTGGCCGTCACTTATCATGAAGTTTATGTTCGTTGCGCGCACAGCGTGCACGGTTTGAAGTTCCATTAATGCAAGCCATTTGAAATTTCGAGAAAATGAGCATCAATAACATTGAAATGAGTGCCATCATTCGATACTCATCTACAAGGAGAACTTAAGGCAAATACAGCACTCAGATCATTTCTATCTTTTCAGAGAAAATAGTGATCAGTCCGCGAATTTTCAAAAAGCCGGCCGGCCGTAACAAATGTATAAGTTTTGCTACAGGGACCTATTCCACGAAATTACGAATTTTGACCTAATACTATCGTTCCAACATTTTTTTTTTCAATTGCAGTTTTCATATCATCAATCAATAGATTACTACAGTAGGTAGCTACGGTGCTGGAAAGTGGACATGAATAAAAACTGAATGGAACTTTAAAAAATCGGCTGACCGTACGACTGGGAGGGATCTGACAATTGCACAAATGTCCCAGGTCTATCCGTCAACAATACATGAAATAGGTAGCAGCTTCACCTCAATACAATTTCCCATTTGGAATAACAACTGACCAAAATTTTGATCTGGAGTCAATGCATGTCATAATATCAGTCTAGATTTTAAAAAGAAAAATGGTACTATGAAGTCGGATGAAGAATTAATTGCCAGAAGTACAATCCAACTCTTTAATATGCTCTTGTGCTTCCTTACTTTGAACTGTCAGGCTATAGTCTTTTCCTCTGGGACGTACAAATCGAACTATTCTCTTTCAGACAACTCTACCTATCACATTTCAATCCGCGCTACCGGCATAATAGTGGTCACCCTCACCCCAGGACGGTCCCCGGATAAACGCTTATAGAAACACTGGCGTTCGATTGTGGAACTCTAGCTCTTGATGGAGATCTAGAAAATGCAGATTCTTCAAATTTATTCAAGAAAAAAATCAAACAGCAGCAAAAATGTTAACGACGGATAATGATTATCTTCTCAGTTTCGAATGACTTGATGGGTCGCCTCATTTTCCCTCTTTTCCTTTCTCCTCTCTTTCTTATCTCCTTTTTATCTTTATTCTATTCACCACTGGGGTAAGGCTAGAAAAGTTTCACTTACTTCTGGTCCCTTATTCATGTCCATGTTGATGGCTGTGAGTTCTTATTCTAATGTAATTTAAATATAGGTAATCACTGATCTATGTTGTAAACAGCCGAGACTCAACTCGAACAGTCTATCACTGATTAGCAAGCCCAAATATGCTGATACCACAAAGACTATACTTTTAACATTCCACCAATACATAGGGTGTGGTAAAATGGCGAAGTTTGACGCTCTGAAAGGAAAACATTAGTTCGTTAGTTCGTTTCCGTTCGCTGTCGTGTCCCGCGATCTGTTCGTCACATTCACTCAGAACGTCTAATACCAGGCACATGCGATCAGGTTAAAACTTGGCGGGGTGGTGCGCTCCTCCTTTTCAGTGGCGAGTGCCAGTTTTTTGTTGACGGACTATAATTAGATGTTAATTAAATCCCATCAATACCCCAATTAGTCTTCCACATGCACATCATCCCCTTGGCTCCCCTATCGTTTACACGACAGTCTAGAACCATTGCAAAGGCCTTTCATCTGTCAACACATCTCGCTCCAGTTTTTATGCCCTTGGCAGTGGCGCCGCCAAGGGGTAGGGCAGTGGGAACGCCCCGGCTACTCGAAAACCATGTGCCCCTTACCCCGTGCGCCCCCCCCCCCCCCCACAATGAGATTTGTGATTCTCGAAAGAGAAAAAATCAGTGGTCAGTATTCGACTACCAGTTGTTATAGATCTGGCAAACAAAAAAATCTATCAAAGAAAGGCAGTAATTGTGCCAAATTCACAGCGAAAGCAGTAGAAAGTGAACAAATTCGTGCTTCGCGCGTGTACTAGTGGTGGATTTCGTCTAGTTGCTCTCCCGTCATCTCCGCAAACTATATGGAAATTGTTCTGCCTCATTTGCCCCAGCTAATCCTATTTGTGATGGGAAATATACAACAACATCCCCATTGACCTTGAATACTACAATCAACTTTTTTTTATTGCTAAACCCATTAGCCTTCGATCCGTTTCCCCCTCTATCGACCAGTCGACCACGCGCGATTTGGAACTGCAGTAGCCTAGCTAGGCTATCAGACTGCTTGGATTTTCAACGCATGCTTTCTCCGGGTAATTATAGAACGTTGTCAACCACAGATACTCCGCCTGTACTATTTCTCAGATTCACTATAGCGCTAGATAGTTCATTGCGAAGGGTAATAGCAGGGTGTCGTTACCCACACCACTTTCTTACTGCCAAGCATACGATTGGTTACAATGTTTGGTCTATACCATAAACAGGTATACTAGGTTATTCGGCGTATTGCCTCGGATGACTGAAAACCATGCAAAGACCGCTTTACCACAGGGGAGTCTCCCAACAGGGTATCAGTAATTAAGGCCAAGCTAATAGATTACAGTGGGGTTGCCGTCTAATCAAACTTCCGACCGACACCACTGAGGCGGAAATGAGTGGTGTGTTGAACATTTAATTCGCAGGGAAATCTGTTCAAGCAAGGGCACAATTAATAATCTATTTTTACAGGCGCACGACTCTTCAAAGCAACGACCTTGAAGGACAACTGCGGGATAATGTATGAAGAAGCTAATATAATAGCGGGGTAGCCCATGGAAACCTGAATGGATCAGTAAAAATCCGCGTCACACGATGCTCCTCTATGAATTGATTGTCCATAGTTGTGCTCTTGTATTGCACAGATTGGAAATATCTCATTATGGCAATAAAAGAAAGGATATCAAGCTCGCACCACCCCGCTGTACCCTGCAAAATTATTTGTTTTTTTATCGAAGAGGCATTACAGAGGTAACAACTGGCGAATAAGTGGCGGCGTCATTCGCATAACGCCGGAACAGTCCATTACTAACTTACTCGCCGGGAGCTGCGACACGTTATTACCTGTTTCTGATGCATATAACACGAAAACACATCAGTTGCACGAGATTGAGATTTTAGAGTTATGAAGAACGACCATCACATCTATGTAAGTTTCATAAAGCAACCTGGTGCATGCGATCTAGAATGTGAGTTTCAATTCCAACGCAAACAGCACCGTCCGTCACCCGCCGGATATTGAGAGACGATTCATATTGCCTCTTTAATATTGACAGGAGGCTACATTACATTTGGAACTATTGTTCTGTGAGGGGGGATTGCTGTAGTGAGATGGTCGTCACTCTTGTACTCTTGTAAGAGATAGACAGTGAACCCTCCCGCGGAACTTTGAGTTAGTTGCCACAAAAAAAACGATAGAATGCTCCAGCTATTCTCTATGTTTTTTCCACAATGACGTCAAACACTACGCCTTCCCTGATTTCCTGCTGCATATGATGGCCAGAATTCAAATACGATATCTCCACATAGGAACATCGTAAGGAAATGAGGTTTGAACGGTGAACCTGCAGACATGCTTCCCCATTCCTCGCAATATTACCGCTGATGTAGTAAATCCTGGAGGTGTCTTTGTGGACCTAACAAATTAAATGGAGCTGTGAACCGTAGTTAAACAGAAGGTGCGGGAATCGACTCGCATGAATAGGAAGAAGAAGAACAGTTGTACGCCATTATCGGTTAAACTGAGAATCTGTTCACCCCCTCCCCCCCCCCCTCCCTCTGCTCTGAAACCGTCCTCCCAGAACCTCCATTACAACCCTTCCTCACACGCATACGCCTCTGTCTGTTTGTAAGGCTGTGATTCCATAGATGCGTATGCGTGTCCGGCTGGATTGAAAATCACATATTAACGAAAGCGAACGTTTGTTTCAGGAGAGAAAACACTGCAAGTTTATGGCGAAAAGGTCATAAAAATGCAGCAATGTCCATGCATATTTTCCGTCGTTGATTGGCTCTTTAAGAAGATATTCTATAGAATTTATTGGCAGTGATACGCATCCGCATACGCATTGGTACATGTGCTTATTTCGCCTATTCAGCGTTGGTTCACCTTCATTTATGAATTGTTGGCTCCTGTAGGTGGAACCAAGATCTTTCTTGCAACTAGATAGAACATATTGAAACACTAGCCCCCGCTCAGTTCACGTAAGTTGGCGCTTTTTTCACAAACGCATACGCATCAGTCCATGAAATCCTTACCTCAGTTAGTATCCCATTACCCGTACCGATAGCCCCTAATGTGTAGTCAGGGTAACATCTAATGATTTTTATTGCACCATCTTCTGTTATTACACTAGCAGGCGATTTATGATGATTCCCTACTCTGTAATTACAACAAGTTCCAACACTGGTTACGCTAACGTCAACTCCGTCCTTGAAATTAATCTTCAGACGCGGTGAAATCGCTGAAATGAACGCAGCTTTGCAGAACGGAGGAGAAACCGCAACGTCATAGAAAACATTAGGCTTTCCGCTTGAGCACCGGTGTCATAATCGCCTCCAAGGACTCTTGTTTTGGAAATCTGGATGGTCTATAATGCGTCTTAATGTTCGTCGCTGTAACATAGCCCTAGCTTTCAGAATAGCACACACCATTGCCTCATGATAACAATAACTGTTCCATAAAGTACAGCTGAACTTTGACACCGAATCAGCGTTCCAGCTCGAGGATTGTAGAAGTCTTATGATCATTATTTTCAATGTTCGGCTTCATATTCAGAAAATTGTACTGTTGGAAGTGTAAGTAAAGTAGTCAGCCGAACCGTGATATTGATTTACCAAGGGATCAAAGGTCCATTAGTCCATATTTCCTCCTCCTCTTCCTCCTTCTATCCACTACTACTACTACTACTACTACTACTATACTACTATATTAATAATATAATAATAATAATAATAATAATAATAATAAACTGACCAGAACCTACTATGCCCTTGAAGGGTTGTTGAGAACGACCCAGTTGATTTCCTTTTGAACTGATTCTGGCCTGATCAAACTAAACATGGTCGTTCAACATGTACATACTGTGACCTCAGACCTACCCACCCCCCTCCTCAAAATGAACAAACCAAAAACAATAGGAATCATTTCTATTTCTTTATTATGGATAACTCAAATACTCTCATTAGAGCTCGATTCATCTAGGTGTACATGGAATTATTTCAACAAGCTTGAACGCCGAAATGGTCGCCATGTCACAGGTTTTTCCTTTCCTTCCACTGCACAGGTGGACAGAGGACACGTTCAAAACCCTACACTCCAAATTAGGAGGTTCGCGAATGTAGCCTCGTAGAGTTACTCCAATTTTAAACTTGCAGGCATTTGGGGAATCAATGCCACACTGGGTGGGGGTAGATTCCCAAGACGAGAAATGATGATATCATTCTTTAATATCTCGTGAACGATATTTTTTATTTTCGGGGTGGGGGGTTCAGATCCCATCATTGTTTGTTCGTTACCGAGGTTTTTCAAAGGTACGTGTCCCACTACTTTGTCTTACAGGGGATTCTGTGATGTCTGCAAATCCTGCAATAGCTATCCGGGCGCCTTCATCCTTCCTCGATGTCTGAATTTTGGTATTGTTTGGTTGCCATAATTGTTAATAAGTATGAAGTGTACCAAAAACCAAGTCATATTTTCATGACCATTGACCTTTAAATAACCCCCCCCCCCTCTCCCTCCCTCCATCTACTTCTACTGGGGCTACACCAAGACCCAAGAATGGACATGTACTTCCTCTAATAAATCTCCATGATTCTAAAAAACAACTTATTGGGCAGATGTTGAATTTATATGAACCACTCAATGCAATCGACAGATAGAGATCATATACGTCGAAGTTTGTACCGAATAGATATTGTCGGAGGAAATTTAAGTGTATTTTGTTGAATGTTGTTATGAGGGAGATAAGTTGAACAGGAGATCCTAGACGATGTAACCCCTTAGACATTTGAACACATATAGGTTAGAGCCGATAGGCTGCTAAAAAGAATACATACCCTCTAATCAATATTAAAATCGTTTTATTCTGTTATAACTCATCATGCAGCAGGGACACTATCCGTGGGCTCATATGACAACAGTAAGGACGTCCTAATTCCCTCCCCCCCGCCACCCCCTTCCGAAAAACAAATGCAGGGATATACAAGCTAAGTGATACTCTATGTTTTGTGTAACCTGAATTTATTAAGATTTCTAGAACTCTATATGTCTTCAAATACGAATATCCGTAAAAACGATTAATATCGAACTTACCTACCTGGAAACGAACACAAACCAACTCATTTTTCTTTCTGCCTACCCCGGGTGGTCAATTAAGCCTTCTCGAATCGATTTGTTTTTGCCTCGTCTGTTTCCCCCTTTCCCTCCACCGCCTCTTAAGCATGAGGGTTGGACAATGGAAAATTTCCCCATTTCCCCTGCTTCCCTAACTTTTTATAATTCTCTAAATATTGGTAAGTAACAGCCTTTTGTAATTTTCTAGTCGCGGGGATGATGTATTCCTCCGTGCACGAACAAGGCCGCAAGATGTTGAGAAATGGGTCTTGGCCGGAATTTCCCGCCTATCGAGCGATTTAGTGAAAGGCCTTTTTCAATTGGACACGAAAACCTTTCTATGTGTTTTTTTAAAAACCAAATATTTATAGGCCTCTACATGAAGAAGAAAGGAGTAGTACGGACCTCCGCTGCCGGAAATCGAACGAAGGTTTTGCTACAGTGCTGCGGATATATAGCAGGTATACACCTAGCTATATAGCGCGCTTTCCTGCCTCAAATGTGAATTAGAAAGTTAGCCCAGTGACAATTACAAATCGCGATGGAAATCGAGGCTCTTTCACATCATGGTTACAACAGGATGCCGATTCTAGGATGCTGACAGATAGGCATGGAATCTAGACTCTATCAGAAAGTACGTGCATGGTACATATATGGTTGGATAATGATGATTCGTATGTCGTAGAAACTAAAAGCTGTTATTGCGGCTTCTCTTCCTCAAACGTTCTAAAAACTTTTGTCCACATATGGTTACATTTTCTTGCCTGGCACTACAAGCCTGCTCCAATCTGTAGGGCCTTAACGTTACAGTTCTCCTGAACTCCATGTTCCAAATGGGTCGCCTTCCCACATTTCTACAAACCGATTTTGGGCGCTCAGAGTCGAGACCGACCATTGTGCTAGCTCAGACAAGTCAGAGACCGCCTTTTTTTTACCTTGTTTCACACACCCCTCTAATCACGACCCCCTGAATACAGTCACAATGTTCTGCAAATTAACAGTTTCTGTTCATTCGATAAAATATACACTATAGGTGTGTATTCGATTCTACATCTATACATTGAAACCTTCTACAATGTATGGAATCTGCTAGAATGGTATTTTTGCCTTCAATTATCTTTAACAATCCCCTTGAATCACATAAAATTCCATTTAGCCTCCATAGAGTCGTTCCAGACCGAATGTTTAGTTTGGAACGCTGGCATTAGTAGCCATCCTGATTCTATTTTTGTATACAAATAGCCAATACAAATTACTTTACGATAAAGTAGTTGGTTATTACAAGCTGAAGATGGGGCCTGTTATAGGATTGAACATTTCTTGATATAAAAATATGTTGCTGTGTAATACCAACTCCGGTACTTTATCAGTATTCTTCATTCTCCCCCATTCTGCCATAAGTAACTCAGTTGTATTGATGCTCGTGCTGATAATAAATAAAGCTTATATATAATCGATTAAAAAAGCTAAATAATAGAAACTATTTGATCTGATACAATTCCATAAACCGCAGGCACAATCAACAAGAATACGAACGCAAATAAAGAGAGGGTTAACTTTTTTTGTTTTTTACGTGTGTGAGGTAGTATCATCGAGGTCAAGGGAGAACATTCCTAAGAAGCTTCTCGGTACAATTAACTTTGGATGGTTATAAAGTAGTGACAGTCCAAAGAGTGCAATAAATGACTGAGTATCCGCTTTGTCGAATTTTTCTCCATTCGTTACAACTGTATGCCTCTCCTGTTCGTAGGGACAGGCAGGATATACTGTTCTCGTCTGCCATTTGAATCGCCCAGCGGAGAGACTCTCAGAGTAGGTCCCACTCGAAATGGTTGTGCAGTGAATTTATTAAATACTGTGAACGGACGCTTATTGCACTGAATGATTTATCTAATCTCTATTCTACAACCCCAAGCCATCAGTTGAAAGACAGGATTTGATTGGCTAATACCAATACGTAGAGAGACTATATTTTTTGAAAAACAGTACAGCTGTTCAGAGTAACACAACAAGCGAATACCTGCTCGAGTTGCTGCGTTTTAAGTAATCGCAGTACTTTTTGAACGCGAATGGAAGTTGCGTGAGCCTTTGGAAGTTTAGTTTACACGCGCTATATCGGCTTTAAGCATACGCGCGCCTCAGAGGGCGTACTGCCATAACGAATACAGACGAGCGAAACGACGCGTGGCTCGTTGCATTGGAGAAGCCATGTTCACACCCGCAGAACCCTCCGGTTGTCACGCGTGGTTGTATGCAGTCTCAGTGGAATTAAGCACAGACGCCACTGCTAATCTTTTGGGTATGGTAGCAATGCAATTTACTTAGATTGAACCAAACCAATAGTTACCCAAGCTGCTTATTTACTGTACAGGGATATAGATCTAGAGATATTAATATCTCTAATCGTTTGGTACTTCTTGATTTGCGGGTTGTAGAATAGGAAATAAACTTACAGCAGTCGACTTTACTGGGGTCAAAACAGTCTCGACTTGAATTTCGCCTAATAACGGAACTGGCTGCAGCCTCGTCCGTTATTTACCTAAAGCAGAGTCTCGACTTTGATTCACCAGTAAAAGTCTCCCAGTTGCAGTTTATCCCTTAATTCCGCCGAGTACAACAAATTATATAAACATTTCAGGGTGAGAAGCGGGCCTCTTGATCCACAGTGGGTTGAAAACTAGATATGTTTTCTGTTGCTAGCCGATGAAAGTTTTGAGATATTAGCGGAGACGGATTCATGCAACCTGGCCTAACTTGGAGGAAAAAAGGAACACGGCAACACATACTGTCCAATGAGTCGGGTAGTGTAAGAATCGAAAAGTTCTGCTGAGCACAATTGACTGATTGGCCATGTCAGTGTCTGTCTAAATGTCGATTGAAGTTTCGTTTACAATGTACTAAAACATGCTGTGTTGTCTGTCACCAGGAATCCTAGCGATTAGTGTTCACTTGTCATCGTGCGTGTCAACAGCGATGGACGGTGAGGAGAAGGAGAGGGGGGGGGGGGGACATGCCCTGACAATCCTACAATTAACTATTACATTTCCACAGAATAAATTTTGGACAACGTGGCCATATCCAACCCCCCCCCCCCCCGACTAGAATTCCATGGATGCGAATTTCGGATGCGGCAAGACAACATGAATGGTGATTCATGCGATTACAAACATGAAACGTCCCACCTGAGCTGCAGTTGTTTTACAGAGATCGCCACATGTTCCCTGAAGCAAACCGAGCACTCAATGGTGACGTATCTCCACAACCACACATTGTGAGGGGGGGGGGGGCGAGCAAGACCAATATGTTTAGCGTTTTTGAATGAGCCTGCGGGGTCCATAAACTTTTTTAACCCCTCCTGTCCTCTTATCTCCCGGTTATCTTACCTACTTCAAAGACAACGACCCCGTTTCAAGAAAAACAGTCTTGGCGAGGGGAGAATGCTATTTTTTTTGGGGGGGGGGGGGGAGAGGGGGGAGGCGGAATGAATAGGACGTTGCATCGACACTCTGTGTACAAACTGAAAAGAGCACCACCCAAGGAACAATACACCATCGATTCTAGAAAAAATATAATGCACTTTGAAGGAGGAGAGAATGTTGAGGTTTTGTACAACAATTGTCCTATTGGGGCCCCTTCATTGACCTTTGTCCTTGACTTTCTCGAAGTCAAAGATGTCCAGTGGTCAATGAACAGTGTATCCAAGTTTGGTCAATCTGTCAAGGACCGAGTGGAACGGGCCAAAAATAGGGAAAAGTGAACGGAAAGCTCGATAGACATACAGATAGATCGATAGACGATAGATAGATAGATAGATAGATAGAAGATAGATAGGTAGATAGAATGATAGATAGCTAGATAGAAGATAGAGAGTCGATAGATAGATCTAAATATTAACCACTCTCGCAAAAGTATTATTTTTCACAGCAGACCGCATACCACATTAGCATATATGAACCCTAGCCGAGAACATGTGGCTGACTCAATCATTAGGCCTACTATATTCGGATTCGAATCGGTCGCAAAATCATGTAAGATGGAATTCGGCGACTTTCGGCTCCCTGGAAAAACTAGTGGTGGTACAAGGACTCTGTTGATGAAGAGAGAGAGACAAGCTCCTTGACGGGGAGGAGGAGGGGTTGGACTATTTTCAAGCCCTGCCCCACCCATTGTAAAACAAGGAGATCGCCCCCAGTGTCTCGCCTGGTGCGTCGATCAGGGATTTATTCTTTTAGTCACCATGCAAACAAGACAAGGGCCAGTCCATTGTTGCTTTATATTCCCAATACCTCTTAAATATTTCAACATTTCATGCAATCATGACTACCACCCCTTGCTCCTACTACTGTACCCTTTCCCAATAAAAAAATTCTAGAGTACTAGTTCCCTTCATATTACTGTATTGTCCAAAACAATGTCAATGGACCTAAATCTAATAAAGGTTATCCTATATATCATCAAAGGTATGCCCTTTATACATCTATACTTCCATAAACTCCTGGGAGTTACAACCAACCCATCTCACATACCCTGTCTGGAGTGGAATAAAGCATCTAATTAGGCTTCCCCGGCAGGAGTCATGCAGGCCTAACGGGCTGGAAGCTAGATAGATAAGTGATACAAGGGAGTTACCCTCCCTCCCCCATCACACACAGAGCTTACTGCAGGTGGACACGACAACATTCATTCTTGAATAGGTGCCTGGGAGTAAGTAACACATGACTGATGTTTACACTTTATATGGTCCAGGTAGGGGGCCCAGAAGAGGTTATAAAAGGCTGAGGATGAACCTCAAGGTAAAAAGGCAGGTTTTGACAATTTATGAAATCTCTGTCTGTCACGATGGAATCAGTTAGGATGAATGGAAAAACATGCCTGAGGGGTTGAAATGAGGTAAAACCTTTGTATTGATGCATGACTATAATTAGTGATTTCAGCATCATGCTGGGTCAGCTAGGTGCCCAAGACCTAAGAACCATTCTTAAAAAGGTAGCGTACAGTCTCTGGAACTTGTTGCAGTAAATGTTAATATTTAACAGGTTTGGTCATAAGTGACCCTGAAGACCCTTTGATGACATAACGGTTTTTATGAAAATGTTCCCCTGATCACATGCAGCAGTGTCCGAAAATGTCAGTTATATAACACACAGTCATTAAAAATGATTGCCGAAAATGTTATTATTGGCAGAGTTTCTTGACCTCGAATGACCGTTGATGACATGACGGTTTTTATGAAAAATGCTTGCCTCAATGTGATGCACCAAGCCCCCAAAAGCATTATGTCATCAGGTACACACACTCTATGCTATAGCCCAAAGGTATTAAAAATAAAAAAAAAACTTTAGCCCTATTGTAATTAAAAGACCAGGTGTAAGATTGAAGCGGGAGTTGGGTTTCGTCTATGTAGAAGATATAGAACTATCACATATCCAAAAATCGACAGTTTTTATTCTTTGGCCTGGTAAAATCCTAAATAAGCACATTTTCTTAAAACTTGACCTTTGACCTTTTGACCTTGTCTATAGATGTTATTTGATTACTAAACCCAAAAATTACCAAGACAAACCTCTACCAGCACCCTAGCTGCATTCATTCAATTGTTTACTGGCCATTTACCAACAATTCAAAAAATGGTAATTGTGCAAATTATTCACATTAAATGACTTAAGTGACATTTACACTGTTGTTAAATCAGGATCAAAGGTGTAACCATCTCCACCAAGTTTCATGAGGATCACAAATGAAACACGCCGAATGTTATTGCGAAACGCTATTGAATAAAATTTGACCTCTTGTAAATACAAAGTATGCGTCCGATCGAAGCGGGAGTTGGTTTTCCTCCTCTCCTCCTCCATGAAGCACACAAGGCGATGACTATCCAAAAAAACCATTTTTTTTTGCGCCCGTACCTCCTTAAATAAGCACATTTATTCAGACTCACCTTTAATACCCACAGGACCACCCGACAAGGTCAAATTGAGGTCAGAGTCACACCTGGCAGTCACATATATCTCAATGGTGAACCTTCCCGCTTTCACAGAATATTGAATTTTCCTATTATGGCCAGAAAACAGTTTTGACCCCTAAGTGACCTTGAAAATGACCTTTATTAATGGCAGTTTTTATGAAATTGTACCTCTCCATGTGATCCATCCAGCTCCTAGGAGCATTTTACATTCTGATAACATGCCCAGTGCGAATCCAAAAGTACTATAATCAGTTTTTTGACCCCTACGTGACCTTGATGACCTTCACTGACATGACGTTTTTATAAAAATGGTTCTTCTCGCATGTTATGCATCACTCCTAGTCGCATATTGCATTCCAATGAACATCCACAGTTATTGCAAAAAAGCTATTAAATTAAACTTCGAACCCTTTGTAACTACCAAAGTATGCGTCCGATCGAAGCGGGAGTTTGGTTTTCCCTCGCTGAAGCACACAAACGTCTTATCACATATCCAAAAATAACCATTCTATTTTTTTGCCGTAACTCCTTTAATAAGCACATTAGTCAAGCTCAACCTTTAACCACATGACCACCCGACAGAGGTCCAACTTGAGGTCAATGGTCACACACATGCAGGTCAACATTATATGACAATAGTAACCATTCCAGCCTTCACAATATTCAATTCTCCGATATGGCAGAAAACAGTTTTTTGACCCTTAATAACCTTCAATGACCTTTAATGAATGGCAGTTTTTATGAAATTGTAACTCTCCATGTGATTACCTCCACTCCTAGGATCTTTTGCATTCATGAAACATGCCCAGTGCATTGCCAAAAAGTACTAAATTCATTTTTGGGGACCCCTAGTGACCCTTTGATGACCTTTAATGACCATGGCGGTTTTATGACAAATTTGTTACTTTTCCACGTTCCCATGTGGATGCATCCACTCCTAGAAGCAATTGCATTCCAATGAACACGCCCATGTTATTGCAAAAAAGGCTATTAATTAAACTTTGACCCCTTGTCTAACCAAAGTACTATGCGTCCGATCGAAGCGGGAGTTGGTCTCCTCCTCCATACGCACCAAGGTCTATCACATATCTAAAAATACCAGTTTCTATTTTTTGTGCCTTACCTCCTCTAAGCACATTTTCTCAAGACTCAACCTTTAACCACATGACCACCCGACAGAGGTCAAATTGAGGTCAGAGTCACACACATGCAGGTCAACATTATAGACACTAGTGCAACCTCCAGCCTTCACAAATATTCAATTCTCCGATTAATGGCAGAAAACATTTTTGACCCCTAAGTAACCTTCATGACCTTAAATTGACATGGCATTTTTTATGAAATTGTAACTCTCCCTGTGATAAATCCACTCCTAGGAGCATTTTTTTGCATTCTGATGACCCTGCCCATTGCTATTGCCACAAAGTACTAAATTCATTTTTGACCCCTAATTGACCTTTGATGACCTTTATGACATGGGCGGTTTTTTTTATGAAAAATGTTACTTTCCTGTGATGCATCCACTCCCTCTAGAAGGCAATTGCATTCTAATGATCACGCCCAATGTTATTGCAAAAAAGCTATTAAATTAAACTTTGACCCCGTTTACTAACCCCAAATACTAATGCACCCGATCGAAGCGGGAGTTGGTCTCCTTTATAAAGCACACGAAGGTCTCTCACATATTCTAAAATCACCAGTTTCTATTTTTTGGTGGCCTGTACCTCCTTAAATAAGACATTTAATTTCAAGACTCAACCTTTAACCACATGACATCCGACAGAGGTCAAATTGAGGTCAGAGGTCACACACATGCAGGTTCACAATTATATCACAATGGTGAACTTTCCAGCCTTCCCAGACATTCAATTCTCCGATTATGGCCAGAAAACAGTTCATGACCCCTAAGTGACCTTGAATGACAGATTAGTAACATTAAAATACCTTTTTCCCCCCTTGCCCTCGTTCCCACTGTAAAATTCATTTGGACTAGTAAACCATCTCCACCAAGTTTCGTCAAAATCCAACAAACTTCCAAATATTCGCAGAAATTAATGCAAAGTAGACTACTTAATAGCATATATCATGCCAGGAATCTGATCAAATCGTGTACTCTTCATAGATATTATATACTCCTGAACCGGCATCACCAATACATCTAACGATCAAGAGATATCCTTGTCCACAAGCTTCCGGGCCATTTTTCCATTAATATGCAAATTTATATGCAATGAGAGTCTTTTGGCCGACAATGGAAGCACATCGGCAACTCTTCACCGCGCACGCTTCCTCAAGAAGTCCCCGCATGATGGCTTCCCACGGTTCAGAGTATATCTAACCGCACATAAACTACGGACAGTACAGACAGAACAGACAGACAGACAGACAGACGACATACAGACAGACAGGCAGACAGACGACTAACTACAGACAGACAGACAGACATACACACCAACAGTGACCACTATGTCTCTCCCTTAACAAAGTTCAGGCGACAAAAAACCAGGAGTTGCCGAATGGTACGACAGCTCACCTAATCGTTTCGTAGTCATTCAATTTGATGTAAAGGTGACTTTCACTCAACTCGTTAAAGCTGTCCATGGAATCAAACGTTTTGCCCATTTATAGCTTTGTTTCACTTCAAGCTGAAACTTAAAACTCAAAACGTGGTCCGGGAGAGTCTCTCCATCGCTACGATCTGAGAAGCTCGGGGCGGGACCCCCGATGTGGGCCGAAGTCAGCAGACTCCAGAACGGGGGACGTTTGGCAGTCCTCCAACATGCATCTACATGGACGTGAATTCCCTCGCAAAACAACGTAAAGGACTTCCTGCTCTCGTCAGCCAAAACAGTCTTAGGAATGCGAAGGAAAAAACCAATCCCTGGGTCACATACAACACCTTGCCTGTGTGGGACAAAACGAAGAGAAGTTTGTGAGGGGAGAAGCACAACGAGAGGAACACGTTTGCACTACAGTCACGGAAAAAGGGAGATCGAAGTCAATGAAAGCAGCCAAAGAAGAATGGAATTGACGAGCAGTTATTTTTTTTTTCTTGTTTTTTTCAACAAGTACAAGAGGAAGGGCGAACCCATAATTGCCTAAACAAAATGAGGGCAACCCCCAGCACGAGAAACTGAAATAAAGAAGAGGAGATCCCAGCTTTGTGATTCTAACACTCTTGAACCGCTGGATATCAAAGCAGGTGGAAATCATCCTCGTGAAGCCTATTCCAGGCACGCGGAGTTCGAGGAAAAAAAGAGCGAGCATAGGTTTCGGTCCGATGACGTGGGAGATGCAACCGAAACGGGTGCTGGAATGAGAAAGAGCGAGGATGGCGATCCCCTAAGTAAAGGAGGACGCATCCTGAAGCGCGAAGACATTGACCATAAAAGTAACGGTAAAGGAGACAGAGAGAGAAGATACAGATCTGCGATGAGAGAGAGGCTTAAGTGAGGAAGTAAGATGATTATCGTTGATGAGACGATTGGCCTTTTCTGGATACATCAGGACCCGAGCGAGGTGGCGAAGCCCCACCCATATATGGCAACATATGGGTGGATTAGCTCAGCGGTAGAGCTCCAGACTGCAAAACCATTGATTGCGAGTTCGGAGCCCATTGGAGCCCGAGGACTTTTCCGCGTGCTGTTGGCCAAGGCCATGTCTCCGGAACTGTCCCACGCACCCCGTGTAAAAGTGGTACCGTTTGAGGCGACTTGTTGAAGAGTAATGAGCGCTGTATGTGGCTGCCCTCTTGGAAGTCCCCCGGGGACAACGATGAAGTGACGTACCGAAACGGTGCGTCGTGAGCGAAAAAACAAGCCAGGAAAGGCCTGCTATCTATCTATTACGGTGTGACAAGTCACTAATGATCAGGGGAAATATCTGTGAGCTGGTGGGGAAAAGCGTCTATATAAGCACTGTATATTATATCAATTGGGAGCGAACTTTGGCTTTGTAAAGCAGAAGTAGCTTTTGTGAGGTGAAGTATTTCCTTGGCACGAAATAAAGCCCAACTTTTAGATGCATTAGTCGCGATAGCTTGATATTACGTTCCAGGCATGTTTTTGCTGATTTCCATACCAAATCAGCAAGTTCTGAGTTTTAGATTGTTTGAAGGTAACGCAGATTAAGCAGTACAGCAGTTCAAAATAGACTGTAGATCATTGTTACTGACTGGCAACTAGAGAACGGTTATAGACAAAACATTCCGCTTCTGGGGACGAGGAAAGCACAGAGAGTGGTGTACCGGTAGGAATCATCATCAAAGGAGTGAATCCATAGAAGGTAGAGGTAAGAAGGATCATTGATTAAAAAAAAAGAGGAAGAATGTCGGATAAACACAACCTTGAGAACGCCAGCCATTGATAGCGAAGGTCTCGAGAGGCACCATCAACCCCGACAGAGATTGGGCGACAGGTAAGAAAGCGGCAGTCCCAGAAGTTTAGAAGGGGGCTGAAACCAAATGAAGGTGGCGAGTCCGGCGCGCCATTCACGGTCGAAGACCTTAGAGACAGCAGGGCAATATCCCTACTTTCGCCGAAAAACTCTCCACTGATTGGTGACAAAAGATAGTAGGACCCCAGTAGATCGGCCATGCCGGAAACCATACTGGTGGTCACTGATGACTGGACGAGAGAGTGAAACTCGCGAAACTGTTCAAAACATGCTTGTTGACTACATTCCCATCACTTAGAGAGACACCGAGGTGATGGCACTCGGCCTGTAATTGGAGGGGTTGGATTTGCGAAGGATATGAAAGCAGGAAACAGTAAACAGGCTACAATCGAAAGGCTCTCACTAAGACTAACCAACCAAGAGATGCAGTAATCGAGGGTAAGAACGGTATCCTCTCGCCTGACCGTAATGGCTTCATGGGGAGGTGGACAAAATACTGTGCGAAGATCTATACTACGCGATCAACCCAAACACCTCAAGCTTCCTAACAACCATACCCCGACCGGGATGAGGCCAACCTACCTGTTTTTGAAGGCGAGGTAGAATCAAGCGGTTGCCTGGAGTCTCCCGAAGTAGACATCGTGCCAGCGGAATTGTTGAAAAGCGGTGGCTATGAGACGACAATGGCACTTACAACTTTTTGTCAGAAGATCTGGGAGCAAAAAAGTGGCCAAGGGAATGGACACAGTCACTGGTGATTCCCTTGCCAAAGGATGCAATTTGGAGGCTCTGCCAGAACTACGGGAAGCCTCGACCGTTTGAATCCTAATGCCCGAGGATATACTCGCAGAAGAGCAGACAGGCTTCAAGGCTGGTCGGAGCACATTTGAGAAATCTGAAACTGCGGAGTACTCATCGAGAAACACCAGCAAAACCAACTTGACCTATTTCCACACTTCATCGACTTCAAGAAGCCTTTGATAGAGTTTGGCATGAATGCCTTTGGCAGGTCCTCAGCGACTTCGACAACGAAGAGGGGCTGTCAAAGTTATCCAAGCACTTCATGAGCACTCCAGTATCGCAGTTCTCTTGAACAATCAAGTCGGCGATTTCTTCCCGACTGCTGTCGGTGCAACGTGTTGTCCACCCTCTCACCAGACACTCTTCAATCTTTTTTTTCTAAAAAGAATCATGCAGAGACCCTCCAACGACTACATACGACGTCGACCTGATGGCTGGAAGCAACAACGAGCTACATGACCTGACTAACAGGCTGGCAAGAGTTGCTAACAACTTTAGCATATAGATTTGTGCAGAAAAGTCCAAGATCATGGTTAATAGCAGAACTAACACCCAAGTTGATATCACACTGCAATGCGAGTCTCTTAATGTAGTCTCCAGTTGCGAATTCCTTGGAGCAACTCTCACAAAAAATGGGACCAGTGCAGCGGAATCCGCATCCAGATTGCACCAGCCACGGCAGCACTAGCCAGACTGAATAGGATCGAGGGAACAACAACAGTTTTACCGCCAAGTTCCGTCTCTTCAGGTCACTCGATGTCTCTATTCTACTCAATGGTTGTGAGACATGGACACTTCTGGCAGACAGTGAAAGGATTCAAGCCTTTGAGACCAAGTGCCTGCGGAAACTGCTCGGCATTTCTCATACTGACAAAGAAACAAACACATAGTAACGAACGTATCAGAAGTTTGATTGGCCCACAAAAAACCTTACCACAATCAGAGACGCAAACTAACTTGGTTTGCCCACAAAGTTACTGACAGAACAGCATAGAGGAAGATGACAGCTTCAAAACTCATGTCCCACCGACGACTTCCGCAGTCGTGGGACTGAGTGAGCGAGTGAGTGAGTGAGTGAGCTGTTTCATAACGTGAGATAACCTCAGCCTAACATTGGATAACCTGATCTACCACGCAATAACGACCTATGGCATATCTCGATCATAGAATTTTCTACATGTCTACATGTACAAGTAGAGAACTATCACACCTCCGCAAATCACAGTTGATAATCGTTCCAGACATTGTGGCTACATAGCTAATATCATATATGCCACCCATCATCGAAAGGTCGTAATAAACATCATTCATAATTTCATTGTTGTTTACCCAGATGGCGCGTGGCGTGCCGTCAGTATATTAGTGATAATGATAATAAAAGTTGTTTGCGACGATAGCGCTCACGCAGACTTGTCATGATGTCAAATCTGAAGTGTATTTGACAGCGAATACAACAGACACGCGACAGCGGAAGGTCTTTGATTAAAGGAATCAGCCCATCTCCCAGTTTATTCATTAAACATTTTTGTCAACGTTCCTGCCTAAAGTTGAATGGCAAGCTGAGTCACACTGCAACTAGAAGCAAAGGGCGCTAGGAGATGGGCGCTCGGGGGTAGGGGGTTTAGGGTGATTCGGGGGCTAGAAGGGCAGAAGTGCCCCGTCGTCCGACACGTCGACAGTCCGACAAGGCGTCAGTCCGACACGTCGCCAGTCCGACGAGTCGTTAGTCCGACACGTCCGTCAGTCCGAAAATACAGCACACACTAACTGTACAGGGGGACGAAAAAACGTGTCGCTAGTCCGACAAGTCGTTATTCCGACACGTCGTCAATCCGACAAGTCGTCAGTCCGACACGTCGACAGTCCGACAAGTCGTTATTCCGACACGTCGTCATCCGAAATACAGTACACACAAACAGTATCGAGGAACAAAAAAACGAGTCGTAGTCCGACAAGTCGTTAGTCCGACACGTCGTCATTCCGAAAATACAGTACACACTAACTGTATAGGGGAACAAAAAAACCGAGTCGCTAGTCCGACAAGTCGCAAGTCCGACACGTCGTCAGTCCGAAAACATAACACACACTAACTGTATAGGGGAACAACGAGTCGCTAGTCCGACAAGTCGTTACTCCGACACGTCTCAGTCCGAAAATACAGCACACACTAACTGTATAAGGGAACAAAAAAAACGAGTCCCTAGTCCGACAAGTCGTTAGTCCGACACGTCGTCAGTCCGAAAATACAGCACACACTAACTGTATAGGGGAACAAAAAAACGAGTCGCTATTCCGACAAGTCGTTAGTCCGACACGTCGTCAGTCCGAAAATACAGCACACACACTAACTGTATAGGGGAACACAAAAAACGAGTCGCTAGTCCGACACGTCGTTACTCCGACACGTCGTCATCCGAAATACAGTACACACTAACTGTATAGGGGAACACAAAAAACGAGTCGCTAGTCCGACAAGTCGTTAGTCCGACACGTCGTCAGTCCGAAAATACAGCACACACACTAACTGTATAGGGGAACACAAAAAAATACGAGTAACTAGTCCGACAAGTCGTTAGTCCGACACGTCGTCAGTCCGAAAATACCGCACACACTAACTGTATGGGGGAACAAAAAAACGAGTAGCTAGTCCGACAAGTCGCAAGTCCGACAAGTCGTTAGTACACTATTTCGATTGACTTATCCAGATTCATATGCTTGGTAAGTGCAACAAAGCAGTTCTCTGATAGTGTGATATATTATTATTATTATTAATATTATTATTATATTATTATTATTATGATTATTATTATTATATATATTATTATTATTATTATATTATTATTATTAATTATTATTATTATTAGTATTATTATTATTATTATCTCATCAGTCTCGAAGGGCCAGATGAGAAATTGTAGTCAGTTTACCATTTCACCTATATATACTGCTGATGGTTGCCCATAGCAACGGGTGCTATTGTAGCAATAGTGGTGGTTAAGAACTATCCAACTGAGTGGTACCTACCCTAGGTGGGGTGCCCATGGTCGGGTGGTCCAGCAATGAGGTGCACTCGCGAAGGTTTGTCCGTCTGTGTGTGTGCGTTTGTGTGTGTGTGCGTTTGCGTGTCCGTCAGATTTTTTTATGGTTTCGCAATATCTCCACTTTGAGGTGGCCGAACATGGTCAAATTTTGCATACTCCTAAATAGTCACAAAACCACGTTTTACCCCTCCAAATTCCTTCAAAAACATGGAATTCTGGGGAGTGAAAATTGCCATTTTGGGGTAAAAAAGTCATTTTTGCCCATTTCTCACTGTTTTTCAGATGTTCGGTGATTACAAAATGATACTCGAATATTTTGAGATTTCCTTACAAGGCAGGAAGTAACAAATTATTACTGTTTCCTTGCATTCGAGCAAAAATTGCAAAATAAATTCGAATTTAGAGAGAAACACACTCTTTTTCGGCCAAATTGTGAAATTTTCCTTTGAAATATTTGGCGACTGGAATGACTGAATGGTTCATACGTGAATTGTGATACACTGTAAGACAGAAAGGGCGCAAACAATACAATTTCAACTATTACTTCCCTGAATTGCATTATAATGTTGGTACTTGGGAGAGAAAAACTTCATTAAATACCCCCTCACTGGATTAGACCAGGCATGATTAGTAAGGGGGGGGGGGGTAGGGGGAGGGGTAAAGGCGAGAACTCAAGTGATTCTCCCATTGATTAGTTACCACGTCATTCAAATCAGAGCAAGACAAACCTGGAGCTGGAGATTCCTAGGCGGGTGTGAACATCGGCTATCAGGCCACGCCTGGCTACCATGGCTAATTTGCGGTAGACCGGCCCACCAGATATAGTACGGATACCCATGTGTAACTGGATGTATGAGTTTAGTGTTAGACTGTAATTACTGGCAAGGATTAGGGGTAGGGTTTCGGGTTAGTGGGGATCAGGGGTTAGGTTAGGTGTTGGTAACCATAAGATTTGGGATTATACATCTGGAATCTGACCCTATAACCATTCCAACCTGAATAGAATAAGTATCATTCAACCCACTGTTGGCTCACTCGAAGTCATTGATCACACTAAAAGGCCTGGAATGGACCATTTTGGGACCTAACCGCCGCATTTTCGAACCTTATATTCTGATATTAGTTTAATACATATTTTGAGCAGGAAATTGGAACCAAACAGTGAAATTCAATTGGAACAAGCTCATAATTACATCAGTCATACAATATAATCCGATGGTACCTGCATGGCACATTTTCATCTCATCGGTCCCAAAGGGCCTAGATAGATTGTAGTCAGTACCATACATTATATATCCTGTTGTGGTTGCCATAGCAACGGTCGGTTGTCGGGGGGTCCAGCAATGAGGTGCACTCGCGAAGGTGTTAGTGAGGATCATGCTTAGGTGTTGGTACCGAAAAGATTTGGGATTCTGGAATTGGAATCTAACCTTAACCCCACCCCTAATTCCTAACATTAATCTCATACATTCAGGTAACATTGAGTTAAACTGTTTCGCGTAGATACAATCACGCCACAATTAGCCTAGCCTTGGCCTAATGTTACAGCTAACAGCGTGAATTTACCTCTTCAAGAAACAGTCATACTAGCACAGACCTAGGCAATAACGAGTATGCTATAGCCTAGGCCTAGCCTAAGTTAGTTGAACTCCAAATTGAGTGTTTTCCCCTAGTCAAAATACTGTATTGGCCAAAAGGCACTGGGAACCTACACTTAACCACTCTTTTTCTGAACCCGGAGCCAGGGGGGCGGGGGCAGGCAGCCCCGCGCAGGCAAGTTAGTTACCAGGTAACTCACCCTCCGTTGTAAGCAACAACCAACCCAGCATGGCTTCTCTTGGAGTCTGACCAGTGATGTTTCGCGCTGATGACGCTTGAAGTTGCTTGAAGTTAGCGAAACTTCTAGACATGCTGTCACAGATGAAATCTCACATCATAATAGACAGAAAATATTTTGGAGAGAAAATACATCAACCTGCAGCCAGATTCATGTAAATGTATAACAAATCGCACAGACGAATGGGTTCTTCCGAAAAGGGCAGATGGATTCCAGCTAAGGAGTAAACCCCCAATTTAGCCAAAAAGCGAAAACATTATGGGTCTATTTTTTCGACAGGGAACACCTGGCGGATGTACATCAGGTGTAAAGGTGGTGTGCTGCTTTATTCAGTGTTATTCCTCGAGAGAAAATCAAAATTGACGGTACAGTCCGGAGGGCAATGGAAGGCTCAAGAACGGGAAATGGTAGAAGGGAAAAGCAAGAACTTGCCCCCAAATGCAGTAAAGTTGGGAATAAATTGAATAATCTAGAATCTAGGTACGGTGAAGCCTGCTTTTATGACGCTCTCATAAACTTAGAGGTCACCTAACTTCCCCCACTCCACCCCTAACCCCTCCCCAAAAACCCTTCCCCCACTCACGTTGGGCGAGAAGAAACCCGTTGGGAAGAAATGTAGCATAATGATATAAAAATTTGCAAAATATTTTGGAGAATGATTACTAAAAAATTGTTGTACCCATCCACTATCCCGGAATGGAATCTTTCCCAGTCGGATCTGAGAGAGTCTGACAACCTCGAAGAATTTTAAGAATTTTAAACCTAACTAGTCCTGGAAGACTTACCAAGGAAGCTCACACCAGAATCTAGACCGTCGCTGCTTCCACTGCTCACTTATATTGCACCAACTGCATGTTTAGACAGCCATCCCAGGCGATTTCATGCAGTATAATTTTCTGAAGGTTCTGGAAGGTGGAAGACTGAATTTCATGGATGCCGATGAGATATGCAACTCCGGGGATTGCCCCTTGTTATTATCGTTGTTGTTGGTGTTGTTGTTGTTGTTGTTGTTGTTATTTAACAAGAACTGAATCTAAATCCCCCCACCCTCGCCGCGAGGTATTAATGTGCACTGGCTCGAAAGGATCTTCCTATTGTCTACTGCTTCGACTGATTCCTATCCTAATTCCTAACCCTAACAAAGGAAGACAATCAATACTATAAAATGGAGACATATAATCAGCTGAGACTCCCCGCGCAGTGCACATTAACTGGAAAATGACGCAGATCAAGAATTTGAAGATATTTAGGTTGGATGAATATCAGGGGAAATGTCAGGATGACAGTAACACCAAGAAGTATCGGAAGTAAAGACGTATTTGCCCAAATAACATGAACACAAATGAGCAGGGACGCCGTTCCCTGCAGGGACACGGGGACGCGTCCTCACCAAAAAATACCAGAGGTGGGGACACGGTATACCATGTCCCCACCATCTTCGAGTGAATTTTGGAAGTGTGACTATCCTTGAATCCTGCTATACCGCGTTAGTCGTGAAGATCTCAAGTACCCATTAGGCGTTATCAAAAAACAGTGTCTCGAATTCACCTCAACTTCCCTAGGACAACCCGTGACAGCTGCTGACATTTGAAGTGCCTAAACGGCGTCCGGCAGAAGGGTCGCATGTATGCCCCTCTGTGTCATTGCATGATCGCGTTTTTCAGGTTTTAGCAGATGTGATAGTAAAGCTAGTACACCACAGCAGGGCACAAACCAAACTGGGGGAAGCCCCCATGCGTTTGGAAACCCTGCTAGAACCCTGGTCGTTATGATTATTGTCATTGTTATTATTATCTCATCGGTCCCGAAGGGCCGGATGAGATATTGTAGTCAGTATGCCCCTCTGTGTCATTGCATGATCGCGTTTTTCAGGTTTTAGCAGATGTGAAAGTAAAGCTAGTACACCACAGCAGGGCACAAACCAAACTGGGGGAAGCCCCCATGCGTTTGGAAACCCTGGCTAGAACCCTGGTCGTTATGATTATTGTCATTGTTATTATTATCTCATCGGTCCCGAAGGGCCGGATGAGATATTGTAGTCAGCATGCCCCTCTGTGTCATTGCATGATCGCGTTTTTCAGGTTTTAGCAGATGTGAAAGTAAAGCTAGTACACCACAGCAGGGCACAAACCAAACTGGGGGAAGCCCCCATGCGTTTGGAAACCCTGGCTAGAACCCTGGTCGTTATGATTATTGTCATTGTTATTATTATCTCATCGGTCCCGAAGGGCCGGATGAGATATTGTAGTCAGCATGCCCCTCTGTGTCATTGCATGATCGCGTTTTTCAGGTTTTAGCAGATGTGAAAGTAAAGCTAGTACACCACAGCAGGGCAACAAACCAAACTGGGGGAAGCCCCCATGCGTTTGGAAACCCTGGCTAGAACCCTGGTCGTTATGATTATTGTCATTGTTATTATTATCTCATCGGTCCCGAAGGGCCGGATGAGATATTGTAGTCAGTTTGCCATTTCACCTTATATTTACTGTTGCTGGTTGCCATAGCAACGGTTGCTATGTAATCATAGTGTGGTTAGGAACTATCCACTGAGGGGTACCCATTAGTGGGGTACCCATGGGTGCCTTGCCGGGTGATCCAGCAATAAGGTACACTCGCGAAAGTGTCCGTTTGTGTGTTTGCGTGTGTGTTTGTGTGTGTGTGTGTGTGTGTGGTGTGTGCGTTTGCGTGTCCGTCAGATTTTTGATGTTTTTTTTTTTTCGCAAATATCTCCATTTTGGAAAGGCTGAACAAAGTCAAATTTTGCACACACTCGAATAGTCACAAAACACATCTTTGTTCTAAGAATTAGGTGGAAACTATCAAAATTGTGGAATTTAGAGGGCAAAAAACGAATTTTGGGGCAATTTCCCATTTTTACGAATTTTTCACTATTTTGCAAGATATTCGCTGATTTCGAGGGCCGAATGATTTCAAACTTTGTAGCAATGTAAGAAGGCACAACCCACAACTTTTCCCAGCAATCAGCCAAAAATTACCAAAAATGTTGATTTTAGGGGGGAAAAATGGATTTTTGGCACTTGCGAATGCTCGAAAATCTGTTCTGTTTTCAGTATATTCAGAGATTGGGAGAACTGAATGTATTCAAATTTTAGAACAAGGTACATGGTATCAAAACTAGGGGTTTCCCAGCAATTTATGCTGTAAATTACTGAAATTTCTATGAATATGAATATTTTTGGGAAAACAGCGGTTTCCACACAATATTTGATAAATTTTGCCTATTTGTAACTCGCGAAAAGGCAGCAGTAGAAACAACTGATTAGGTTCCACTTTTGCCGTGAATCCTGCAACTCTGGGGATTGCCCTCTTGTTGCTATTGTCATTTATATTTTGGCTGTGGTTGTTGTTGTGGTGGTGGTGGTTGTTGTGTGTGTCACACTTTCGGGTCGCAGGTCAAAGGTCATTTTAGATCAGCAGTGGTCAAAATCTGAAATCTTGTTAACACGATAAGACCCGTGCAGAATGCCTGGTCGGTCGAGTTTTTTTTTTTTCATGCATATGGTCCCTCCCCTTTTTGGTGTTACTGGGCTTCATATTCAGTGGAAATGTCAGAAGGGGCACCCATTCAAATCGTTGACGTCTTGTCCAGAATTTCACATATTCTCTGCCAGAATTCCCGTTTCCGATTATTTAGTGTCATTCTCGTTTTGCCCCTCGTCCCACTTCGTATATGCAAAATGTTTTGCGGAAGAAGAAAAAATTGCTGCGTCACATTTATCCTCTCATGCAGTGGAATATCGAACAGGAAAACCTATTCAAATGTTGCACTCTGTCGAGAATTTTAATTAACAGAATTTAGAATCTTTGTTCCAGGTTATTCAGTGGGGAACCCTGTTCTGCTCGAACAGTAGAAATCACTGGATAATCGAGCGAACTGGTCAGTTCTTCAGAGTATACTACGTTCAAGGGCGGATCCAAGGGAGGGTAGATTAGAATGGGCTTCACCTCACCCCATTTTCAGCAGACGAAGAAGGCATTTAGTGCAAGCAATATTTGTCTTCGAATGACAGCCTGGGTAAACGCATTTGTTGCACTTGATTTCAGACTCCTAATGAGGTGTGCCCTCGGGGTCTTCGGGAAAGCACCCGATTCGAAGCTAGCTCTATACACATGCTCGTACGGGTAAACTCGGATATAGGCTCGAACGTGGGCGTCGCCACATGACTGGGGCCTATTAATTCGCATACTTTAACACGTTGGAAAAGAAGCGAAACTTGAAACCGAGGCGTGATACATGTATCAGCAGCCTACTTCCTGCTACTAATACCTGACTGAAAAATCATAGTGTTGCGCGGCAAGCGTTTATGGCTTGGTTTGATGATGTAATTTGGTAAGAATTCGCGAGCATAGCAGGCATGTGTTAGAGGGAACTGCAGTGATTATTCAGCATTTTATCACCAGCAGGATGTTATTGATGACACTTGCTTGTCGTACTGCTATATTGTGATTGATATGCTGGTATTGTTCCTATTACTCTGTAATTGACTTTCGTGGGTTTTAGGTACATTCTGACAGCTTTATGATTTATGGGGAAACCCCGAAAAACAAGGGTCAAAGCGACCTGCTGTAGTATGAGTATGACCGATGGAGATGTTTAAAGGATGCTTTAAAACTCCTAGTTTCTTCCTGATCGGCCCCCCTTCAAATGCGTCCGGTAATATATGTGTGTATTTGGGGTGGGGGGGGGGGGGGGGTTACTTCGGGAATATATAAGCTACCTTAAGATATAGGGTTGATCAACTTACAGCAATGATTTATTATGGCGGGTACAATCTGCTCGATTATCATCAAAGTTTGTTGCCAACAGATTTTTCCCATGTACAACTTGGTTTCTTCATGGCTTTGATCACCGTCTCTGAGAAAAAAAAAAAAAAACGTCTTTTATCAGGCAGATACATGTGTGTGCGTTAGTCTGATGATCCCAAAAAACATATATTAGAAATTACCATATACATGTCCTAGGGTATGGCTCAACTAGAAGGCTGCGGACATGTTTGGTTCGACGTCGGGTGCCAGTGCCAGAGTGCTCACTGGGCTGTATAATAATCTGATGAGTACCAAAACTTTAGTGGGTTTGAAAATGGCGCTGCCAATACGTCAAGTAAGGGAGAAGTATTTCAAAAGTCACTTACAGGGGACGAAACCAGACCCGTTACAGGAAGTTTGTTGTGGTGGAATGGAATCCTTGAACAAAACAGAACCCAGTCACGACGGGTCAGAGAAAGAGGATTACGTTCCACAAAACATTGCAGCAAAGAAATGGCAGAGTCTTTCTTTGAGGAGTTGTCTCTACCACGGGTTCGCAAGATCCCAATGAGAATTGAAAGAGGTGTTGCAACACACGATTTTAACACCGTAGAGGAGTATTATCAACCTCAATATTCTAAGTTCTGGATCGAGACACGCCGCACTCGCAAATCTGGGTGCATATTTCACATCAACGGATCTTATGGAATATGGAAAACTGACCGATATGCTAGTAATTGGGGTGTACAATGCCGTTCATTGAGACGACTAAAGACATGGTTGAGAAGCGAGAGGACACAATCAAGACTCACACAGCCCCTCATTCTGTCAATGTAACATGACCACTGGAAGAAGATGGACTCCCAAATTATCGCGGAGAAATTCGTTGCTAATAAACCAGATGCAGCGAGCCAGTATTTCGGGGATGTTTCAGGTAGGAAGGTAGGTCCTCCCAAGGAGGTAACGGTCGCTACCGATTACTGATAGTCTTCGGTTGAATGGGTTCTCCGTATGTAGTCCACGAGCTAGCAAGTTTTTATTGTTTTGTTGCACGTTTCTAATACAAAAGAGTTTTTGACTATATAAATGGATAGGGGTGGTTGAGAACGTTGGAATAAACAGTTTAAAAAAGAAAAAACGACAGTTGCCAATGCTCTGGCGTGTAGCCGCGTGGTGCCTCAACGACGACGTAATGTCCCTATGGTGGGGAAAAAAAAAAAGCCATCTATACCAGCTGTCTCTAAAAGAGTAGCGTGTAAACACGATATTGATTCACTTTCGTACGTTTCGTAGTTCAAACTTGGCTCTTTCCTCCCCTTCCTTGGCCGATTTTAACGACTGATGCTGCTCCATCATACCTCAGTTGACCTTTTCGCCTTTTCTCTACTCCGGCACACTATTCTATTTCATCTGCTTTGTTCATTTGTTGTTTGTTTGTTTGGGAGCCAATGCAGAACCCAGCTAGCGGTCGAACCAGGAGGGCATGCAGGACTCCCTGTTGTCTTGTTTGTGCCTTCCATTGTTGTTGTTTTGACGTGTAGCTCTCACGGAATGGCAACCCAAGCCCAAATTCCCAAAGGGCGGTGAAGGAAGGTGAAGATGAACTAATTTCTTGTTTCATATCGGCTCATTATGTTTGTATTTGATAAATTTCTCACAGTAATATTTTTCCATAAACATTGTAAAACCGTGAAATTTAAAATGAATGACTAATTTTTAAATCATATTTGTGTCTGTGAAATGCAATCTGGGGGGGGGTACACCCGCCAACAATTCGGGTTACGCTCCGGCGAACCCATGGTCCCCACCAGTGGCGCAGCCAGGATTCGTCCAGTAGGGGGGGGGGGCGCTGAGAGGCTGGACCATTTTCTAGGGGGGCCACATGTCACCATCTAAGCGCCAGGCGGTAGTGTTTTCACCTTTCAGGCTTTCCGGGCCTTCTATGTCTTTGTTGCCTCCTTTCCCCTTCCTCAAATTCGTGATTACCATCCTTTTCTGGAGTCGGTTCCAAGAAATATTCGAGACGCCCTTTTTTATGCGATTTTTTTATGCGATGTACTGTAGGTCGCGCCCAATACGTTGCGCTTACCATTACGGAAAACACCGTATATACGTGTAAATAATTTAACTGTTTAATAAAGTAACACGGCGCGACTGGTATAGTCCCGTAGTAAACCCATATACATACAGCTCTACTCGGTCGAAATACGAGTTTGTTAATCATTGTGCGGTCATAATTGAGTCGTGTGGGACCACCGACCACTTAAAGCCGCGTTTCCATGCACGCGGGCGGGCGGGCGGCACGCGGACAACGCGATGAACCGTTTCATGCCACGCGGGAGGGCGGAGGGAGGGCAGGTTTGCTCGACGGCCGAACCTTTATCACTTTTAGTGTGTATAATGCGTATATAAGAACCGATTTAGCTAGTATTATTATTATTATTATTATTAGTATTATTATTATTATATTATTATTATTATTATTATTATTATTATTATTATTATTATTATTATTATTATTATATTATAAAACACGGAGCATACTAGTGTTTAACTAACCACCGGTGTTTATTTTCTGAGAAACATTGTTCTAAATGTAAACGATTACGGCCCACTATGAAACTTCACAAATACTTGCATATCAATGGTTAAACTGTAAAATTGGGTAAATAGGTGTCTGGCCGTGAAAAATAAGAGACAATCTGTATAAACTAGCTAGTGTTGAAACAGTTATGAATGTCGTTTTGAACATTATTTGAACATAAAATTGTACTCTACTCTACAGATCGGGATACAAGAAAGTAAGGCAGGGAAATATCCGGAAATCGATTACGAAAAACCACGCGGACACGCGGGCGGGCCGGAAAATGTAACTGACCGAGTCGAGAAAACGCCCGCCCGCCCGCCCGCTCCGCCCGCGTGCATGGAAAACGGATCCATTGAGAAATAACGAATGAGCGATGTTAGACGCCCGCCCGCCCGCCGGGTGCATGAAACGGTCGCCAAACACATGCATAAGGCAAAAGAGTGGTAGACAGCAAAAACGATCATCCTCCCCAACAGAACTATGACGTTAATCTCTTGCAGGGACATTTCGAAATATTCATAATGCTTTTGATCCTAGGGTCGTGGAATCCGTTCGACAACGTCGTACCACTGGCGGTTGATAGAGGGATTGCCGTTCATCAGTGTACATCGGTTGTATACCTTCCGGGGGCAAGATACCGAGAGTAAGACCGCCACTTATCACAGCTGAGAGGAGTCACCCTGTTCCTTCTGTACGTACCATGAGGTTTTCTGACTAGGTACGTTATCCGTCGTAAACCATTAGAAAGTATGAAGCAGTACCTTTTGTGCTAGAAATTCTCATCTGTATATAGATGTTATTCATTAGTGATTTAGGAACGTTATCAAATCAATTGCTAGGGGGTTTTCTGCTGAGAATTCTGAATTGGCCTATTCTTAGCTCACTTTCGTGATTCGTTTAATTCTTTAAGCAAGTCGATTAGAATTGTATTTGATAAGTATGATTCCCCTATCTTTTCCCTTACCTGCCGAGTATTTTGCCATTGTCAGATTTGCTCGTTGATTATTTTATTAGTATTTTTAGATCAAATAATTTAGAACTTCTTCTTCGTTCGCCATTCTGATGACAAGACTGTGACGTCGTTACTTTTTCTTTTCCAATCAGGATCCAGGATTTGTAACCACTGTGAGGTTTCGAAATTAGGTGATAAACAAACATGGCTAGATCGACGAGGCAAGAGTTCGAACAGTAATCGGATTAATCAGATAATGAGAGTGCTAATAGGTTTATAGGATATCAGTACAGTAATTTCTAGAGACACAAGTCTAATTCTAAGCTATAAGATGGATCTGTTAATTACTCAAAGTCGAGAGCAAAAAACACTAAAAGGAGAATCAACGTTTTGGATCGTATTTTTGCTGTGTTTATTCTACCCCTGAAGACGTCGAAAGAGACTGATCTCGACTTTCGTGACACTATGTATATGCGAGACTATTTTTATCTGTAGGAAGATAGTTAGCAGAATGGATGCGCTGATCTAAAACTTGAGCGAGGAACCTGGCAATTTTATAAAGATATGAGGCGCGCGAAGCGCGCCGAAAATTTTCAGCTTTGTGTGTGCTGTATTTTCGGACTGACGACGTGTCGGACTAACGACTTGTCGGACTAGCGACGTGTCGGACTGGCGACTTGTCGGACTAGCGACGTGTCGGACTGACGAGTGCACCCCGCCCTCACAAAGCATATGAATCTGAATAAGCCAATCGATATAGTGTGTACTGTATTTTCGGACTGACGACGTGTCGGACTTGCGACTTGTCGGACTGGCGACGCGTTGTTCAATCATCGTTTCGCCTAAACCTGTTTGGTTTACTGTATTTTCGGACTGACGACGTGTCGGACTAACGACTTGTCGGACTGGCGACTCGTTTTTTTGTTCCCCTATACTGCAGTTGTGTACTGTATTTTCGGACTGACGACGTGTCGGACTTGCGACTTGTCGGACTGACGAAGTGTCGAACTAACGACTTGTCGGACTAGCGACGTGTCGGACTGGCGACTTGTCGGACTGGCGACGGTCGGACTGACCGCGTGCACCGCCCTCACAAAGCATATGAATCTGAATAAGCCAATCGATATAGTGTGTACTGTTTGTATTTTCGGACTGACGAAGTGTCGAACTAACGACTTGTCGGACTGGCGACTCGTTTTCATTGTTCGCCGACAATGTTTGGGGTACTGGATTTTCGACTGCGGACGTGTCGGACTAACGACTTGTCGGACTGGCGACTCGTTTTTTGTTCCCCTATACTGCATGTGTTACTGTTATTTTCGGACTGACGACGTGTCGGACTAACGACTTGTCGGACTGACGAAGTGTCGGACTGACGACTTGCCGGACTACTGACGTGTACCCATTTACCATGAGAACAGTGCATCAAACTCACAATTTACGTGCCTCTCACAGAGTCATATGCCTTTCACAGATGATAATTATTTAATCGGACGCATCGTCATACCAGGAGTACTTGTGTACTCATGATCGCACTCTTTGTGAAGTTGTTTGTGGCAGTTCGGTCAGGGTCAGCCTTCATACCATGTACTCCGTCGCCTCTCATGCATCACCAGCCCAAGGACAATACACAACTGGAGTCATTAATTCGTTTAGGAGGAGGTGCTATACTCGTCTGTTTACGGCATGAGGGTCGTTAATCGTTCCAGATATGACTGTAGGCGGACACGACAAGGACAGGAGCAGACGAGCTAATTATTCATGGCTGAACTGCTCGAAATATGCCGGCAGCATTATGAACGTGTATGCCTGGGGGTGCGTACGTTAGCTTCTCCCAGACACGTTTCCGCTGCCGTAGTAACCAAGCCCCCCCCCCCCTCCTCCCTCCACATCCGCCGAGTTCGACAAATTATTCACCTGGCAATGATAGCAGCATTGAGCGTTCAGTGAGCAAACACAGACAACACATCACGGAATATCGTCGTTAGCATGTAATTGTGTATATATGCATATATGACATATGTACTTTCCAGTAGAACCCATATTCAGGCAATGGTAAACAATGCACCAGTGATTGATGCTCGGAAACGTGAAAAAAAATAGCTAATGTTAGAGTGAGACAAAAACAAGGAACAACAAAGGGGTAGTCGGTTTGTGTGTATGGAATGCTGAACCAAAGTGCAGTTTAGACTTAAAACAAATAGTTTCGAATGTGGGTTACCCGGCCCACTATAACTGCATTATAATACAATGTCGCATTCTGAAACATCCTTCATTCAGACCGATGTACTAATAAATTGATGAAAACGGAACTATACAGCAATATAGTTCAATAACAGAGGACAGCGAATTCAACGCGGTCGTATGGCTGGCCGTTTCACTTGATATCATCAAATAATTGGTGATATCATCAAATAATTGGTGATATCATCAAATAATTGGTGATATCATCAAATAATTGGTGATATCAGTGAATAGCGAATGAAAAGTGAAACGGCTTGCCATAGTATGATACTATTAATTTTTCTGCTGATTCCGGCAGCGTGTCCATACTCTGATACGGAAGACTGGGAGGTGGCGCGCTGCTTAGATTTTGGCACGTCGGTATGTCGCAAAGATAAGATTACGCGCGTGATGCAAGACTTAGTGTTAAGTGATCGGTGACGTAATGAATGTCGAGGAGGTTAAATGTAACACAAATACAGTATTCGTCGAACTATAGGTATAATCATTATATTACTTACGATAGCCATAATGATCTAATTCATTCTATTTATCCTATCGATTCACTGATGCGAGGCAGTACCTAGGGAAAACAGGCCAGGACCGAATCACTAATTTTCAGGAAAATTTAGGAAAAATCAGTAAACATGGTCGATTTGTCCAAACTGGTGCATTCGATTGAATACGGATACTGTTGATGTTGAGTTTCATCACCCACTTGGGAAAAAAGGCGTATTTTTAATGACCACGTGCGCTGGTAAAACATTTTAGCGATGTTTGTTTGGATGAGGTCGTAGGAATGTATTGAGCATGCGCACACTTCCCGTGGGTGGGTTGTTAGTACATTAAAGATTCAGTCCGTAACTGATGGTACGCTGTTCGTTCGTTGATGACGATACCGTAGGCGATAACTTTGTGCTATTGAGAAGGCCTACGTCACGTGTCACAGTATTCCGCCACATGTTCCAACTTCGTTCGTTCTTTCTTTCTTTCTTTCTTTCTTTCTTTCTTTCTTTCTTTCTTTCTTTCTTTCTTTCTTTCTTTCTTTCTTTCTTTCTTTCTTTCTTTCTTTCTTTCTTTCTTTCTCTCTTTCTTTCTTCTATTCTTTCTTCACGCAACCCTAGATGTCTTTTGCTGGCCGGATCGTGCCAAACTGTTAAAGAAGAAGCTTACATTTGTGATTTGTTGGTGTCTGTTAGCATAAAGGCCCACGTTAAAAGAGCTGTACCCGGACCAGGTTGCGGTTATCAGACCGTATAGAGATGATAAAGACCAATGGTATATCATAATCAGTGATCCACGAAGGGGAGCTGGAGATTTCCAATTATACTGACTACGAAACCATATGCCACCAGCGAATCGGCCGGAATTTATCGTCGCGTAACTAGTCCAAAGTTATTTTCCGCCCTTTCTAAATTATTATTTTTATTTCAACTAACCCAGGTCCACTATTTTTGCAATAGCTATCACTGAGCCTGGCTTATATCACAGCGACCAGACCAAACAACGACCAGACACGGTAATAAGAAAGTGAGACATTTTACCCAGATTGGTCTTTGTAATGAAAAAGTGATCCATAAGAATTTTGATTCAATTGAACAAGTTGTCATCGTGTATATTGAATAACTATGATGCGATATTAATGTCCAACTTCTGAAATGTTTATTTTTTCTCGCGATGTCATTCCGCGTTGTTATTAAGGTCACGACACACCCCAGGTCCCCAGCACTGTCACCAGCAGCTCCCGAAATCAACACTGACACCAGCGGCTCACGACACCAACAATGACACCAGCTACTCCCAACACCGAAACTGACATCAACTGCTCCCGACACCAATACTGACACTGGTAGCTCTACACCCCAACACTGTGACACCATCAGCCGCCTACGCCACCATTGACACCGGCAACTCCTGACGTTAACATCGACACCAGCAGTCGTTCCCGACAATGACGCTGACACTGGCAGCTCCCGACACCAACATGACAATAGCAGCTCCCGATACCAACAGGACAGTTAGCAGTCCCGACACCAACATGACAATAGCAGCTCCCGACACCAACCGGACAGTAGCAGCTCCCGACACCAACATTGACAATAGCAGCTCCCGACACCAACAGGACAGTAGCAGCTCCGACACCAACAGACAGTAGCAGCTCCGACACCAACATGACAATAGCAGCTCCGACACCAACAGGACAATAGCAGCTCCGATACCAACAGGACAGTAGCCGCTCCCGACACCAACAGACAATAGCAGCTCCCGACACCAACAGGATAGTCAGATAGTAGCAGCTCCCGACACCACATGACATAGCAGCTCCCGACACCAACAGACAGTAGCAGCTCCCGACACCAACCGGACAGTAGCAGCTCCCGACACCAACAGGACAGTAGCAGCTCCCTGCACCATAACGACACCAACAACTAAATACAGGGTTCACGATGAGCGGGGACCCAGGGGCTATTAGCACCTTAAAATACTCAATAACCCCAGTCCTAATGGGATTGTATAAACCAGGGGCTATTTGGGGAGGGGGAAAATATCCTCTGTGGTCTTCAATTGGTCACATCTAGGTAGGCCTAAATAATAAATGCAGCAAGGACTATTTAATGTTTTGTTGGCAGGCTGACACTTCAGTGTGATGTAGTAATGCAAGCGAGCTAGGGTTTTTTATTAAGCTCTGGGGTTGACTTTATCATTTGAAGCCTGGTGCTCCTCAATGCAGAAGTCGAGAAAGTGATCAGAGCATCTGGTCCTATACCAAAATAACTCCTGGTCCCATGCCAGATTCCACAAACCAGGGGCTCTCACTTCTGAGAAGTAACCCCTGACTAAATGACAGCTGACACCAACGCAAAAAACGACAGTTCGCTACACCAACACTGTGACACCAGCAGCTCCAGCAACTGATGCCTGACGCCCCAAAGCCAATTCGGATGGCAGGTGGGCACACTATATTAACACTAGACTTAACATAGGGAATCTGTGAACGAAAGAGGCTATGTCGTTCTGAAACACCAGCGGGGAATGTACGCAGCCCTCTGAATGACCGTCACGACCAGAGATCGTCCCACGTATATCCCAAATATAACTCCATTGGCTATTATAGTGACGATATATCTTAATGTATACATCCAACTGCATTGCGACGGGTTTCCGTCGTGGGAGTCATTGAACATCGCCGTCGCGTTGTTTTGTTGTTTTTTTTTCCAGTTGTTACCAGCAGACCGCATGATATTCCCTCTCCAAAGGTGTTGTGTTTCCTTCAACAATCAGATGTACACGTGTGCCCGATGCTGTCCACCAAATCAAGTGATGTGATGTGATTTATGGGAAGATTATTGATTATTTAATGAAATGATGTCGGCAGCAGGGCAGGAAAATGCAAATCTCCGAGTAGGGCGGAAAGCATTCCCCGACGAGCTGGCGAGATGGCAGAGTGGCGTATTCTCTTTGTCTTTCGAAAATACGAACTTTCAACCTAGATGACAAGTTTCTCCTCCGAACATCAGCTCAGGCATATTATGAAGATGGGCATATTATGAAGATGGACCAGCGACCAGATAATAGTCTGACGCGACTGAAATATTACTACATGGAGATATGAGAACCAGAAATACTTTTTTTTTTCAACATTCTTTGTTGTCATACCACGCAATAAAAAAATGTACATACACCTCGGTTTAGTATTTGATTTATTGGTAGTGCAGTGTTACTCGAATTACGCTCTTCAGAAAAAACGCAACATTCGTATATACACTCTAGAAATTGTTGGGTACAAATACCTGCTGGGTAATTTGTTTTATCCAGCCTGTGTAAACATTCACTCAACAGCTCAAAATGAGTAATTTATTACCAGACTGGGTGAAACAAATTGCCCAGGTGGTAATTGTACCCAGCATTTTATGGACTGTATGAAAAGTAACTGTAATGTTAGACGATACGATCAGCCTAAGAGGCAAAACCTCGATGAAAGTGCACTCGAAGCGGATTGATGGAGGGACTCATGTTAGAAGATATACATACGTTTTCAAAATTCCGGAACTGAGCCGTGCGCGATTTAGCATGCATCCGGGCTGCGCTAGGATGAGCCAGATGTCTGGTGGCAACTATACCGATACCGTGACAGCCCTCAACAATAATTAATTTGATACTGCGCTCGGTCAATGCCCCGCGGAAAAAAATCACTAGGAATCGCTGATTATTCTCGTATATCGTCTGCGTACGGCTGATGCGGATTCGTTCTATAACAGGAAAGAACTGTCGCTTTACATGTTATAACTCAGAGGGCAGCTGACAGATATGTGGGGCAATTAGCTGTAGCGTCATTCTACAAAATTAACAGTTCTGGAAAGAATTTCACACTGTAGCCATTGTTATCGCAGCTTGGCCTGTTTGTTTGGTTAGTTAGGTAAACTCATGTTAATCACGGCTTACAAATACGTATCGGTAATATTTACACGACGCTAAATGCTGATTTCCTACATATATTCTCCCCAAATAGTCGTGGTTAGCAAATCCCTTTTTGTCCGATTTGATATTTGGAAAGAATTTCACACTGTAGCCATTGTTATCGCAGCTTGGCCTGTTTGTTTGGTTAGTTAGGTAAACTCATGTGAATAACGGCTTACAAATACGTATCGGTAATATTTACACGACGCTAAATGCTGATTTCATACATAGATTCTCGCCAAATAGTCAAATTGTCGTGGTTAGCTAATCCCTCTTCGTCCTGATTTGATATTTGGAGAGAATTTTACACTGTAGCCATTGTTATCGCAGCTTGGCCTGTTTGTTTTGGGTTAGTTAGGTAAACTCATGTGAATAACGGCTTACAAATACGTACACGACGCTAAATGCCGATATCCTACATGGGCTATATTCTCCCCAAATAGTCAAATAGTCGTGGTTAGCTAATCCCTTTTCGTCCTGTTCTGATATTTGGAGAGAATTTCACATGGTAGCTAACTGGGAGGTATATTTCTTTTCAAACCACTCTGCATTAACCTAATTACAGAATTATGTTACAGATTTATGTTACAGAAATATGTTACAGAAATATGTTACATAATCATGTTACAGAATTATGTATAGCCAGTGGCGTCAGGGCGGGCGACACGTACCCCCAAAGATCATGTGCCCTCAGGATTCCTCAAATGAACAATGGGGTATGACAAAATTGCGGGTTCCCCGGTTCCCCCATGTTTGCTCATAAAAGGTATAAGCAAATTCCTGCCACCTATTTACTTGCCAAAACAAGGCGATCGCCAAAAAGTGTCTCGCCTGGTTGCGCGATCGGTGGTTTGTATTATTCACTACACAAACAACCAACTATAGCCCATGCAGACTCATCGTCATGGTCAACGAACCTTCCAACATATCTTCATATATAACACATAAAAATTCCTGAGCATTCCTAAAATACTGACCAATAAGTTTTACTCTTAATACAAAAGTCCCTCAATTGCTTTTTATTTCTTCATGCCCCCACTCTTCTCTCCATAAATACCGCAATTCAAGCACACATCGGGGTGGGGGGGGGGGTGTTGGGCATGGGTCCCCAGGTAAGAAGAGAGGGAAGAAAAATATTACAGTATTTTTGTAGGTCTATAATCAACCTAAATCAAATTGGTTGGGTAAGAGAGGGCTTGCTTGTGGGCACCTTATAACAGCAGTAAAATTGTCACAGGAGCTATGGTTTACGCGTTTTCTCAGTTGCTTATTTTCTGACAGGAGCTATTATATGATGGAATTCAATCAAATTCATGAACATCAACACGTCAGAAAAGTTAACAGACCATACCTACTGAGTTTGGCGAAATTCATACCAAGTTGGAAATTGGATAAATTATGCAAATTAGGCACATACAATGACCTCTACTGACCCCAGCTGTTACCTTTAAAATGATCAGGATCAAAGGTGGATCACATCTACCAAGTTTTGTGGAAATCCAACAAAACTTTCAAAAATTGCATGAATTATGCAAATTAGACACATTAAATGACCTCCAGTGACCCCGACTTCACTTTTAAATTTCTCGAGAACCATGGTAATCCACATCCACCAAGTTTCGTGAAATAAAATCCGACAAACTTGAAAAATTTGCATAAATTATGAAAATTAGACCACCTAATTAGCATATTTTGTGCGCCACTGAACCAGCGACGCCATGGTATCTCTAGATTCGTTTGTCTATCGCTACAACTGATCATATGAATTGCATTTTATGCCAGCTACATGAGGCGGTTACGCGAACTTTCTTTAAAGAGAATATCGATCTGGGAGTTTCAATGCGTGCATGTGTTTTGAAGGCTAATGAGCGATTCACGACAGTTTAATTACTGGTTTCGGCAGAGGACGCTTACACCCTGAGAACTATCTGACTATAGGCTGCCCATAGCCATTGCAGTTGGAAGCAGTGGCCGTGGGAAATTGCCGCCCGGGGGAAAATGAGAGGGGACCGACCGGGAAAAGGAAGAGGAGAATCCGGAAATGAGGAAGGAAGAAGAAATAAGAACACGAAGAAGAGGAAAAGTGGGCCTGGAGACATTGACAGGGAGAAGAATTGAATTAATACGTGAGAAAAAATACATCCATTTTTGAAAAACCAGCACCAACTCGTCAAAAACTCGCCTTGTTGTGTAATAAGCCTGAGCGATGTGGTTGGCTACACTGGCCCTAATTCCTAATCCTAATCCCCAACCGTAACAAATGATATAATAGCTAGAATACAAAACCACGGGGACAGTCATGAACTACCTACCGAAGCGGGAATATATTCACTAGTCCAACCAACAGTGACATTTGACTTGATTTCTCTCAAAACATGAAAACTGCAGTACACTGGTATAACTAAAGTGTATTGTCTTTGAAGGACTAAACGAGCGCCTATCCTACTGACAAAATGGTTCAGTTGCTCTTCTCTCTTAGAAACCCTAAACCCCTGGGGCTACCACCCCGAACCTAGCTCCCTTGATCCCCCTCCCCCTCTCTCTGCCCGAAAGAGTAGACGTTCTCCCACACAGAAGCTTTTTTATGGTCTAGTTTATCCACTCAAACTACATTAATTCGATGAGGACTGGTCGGGCCAAAACCCGCGCCCCCGCATCAGTCGTACGCGTATGTTCCCGAAAACTGCATGTATCAGATTCTCAAGCGTGAATGACTGGAAAATAATTAACAATGCACTCCAAGATACTCCTGGTGTTATCATTTTTTTTTTAAATACCCATGGATACGTACTGACTGTAGTATTGATCGAGTGGGTCGTAGCAACCACTCCTCGACCCCCCCCCCCCCCCAACCGCCCTCAACACCCAGGATAACGAGTCTGGAAAAATGTCCACATTGGTAGTAAAGTTATTGTCTTTTCCCCCTCCCTGGCTGGGGATGTTGGCTCGCGCTCGAATAAAAATATCAGGTTGTAAACTTGTGTCTAACTACAGTAACTACTAACTGGACCTAACAGATCAGTTTGTCACTAGTGTCCATTGAGACATGAATAATCGAATATACCGTTAGGTCTATACCATACACCATGTATAAAATAAAGTATACGCAGGTCTATATGCTGATTGTTTCAAAGCAACAAGATTGACTTAAAAGAGCTTTGTATAGGTCTGATGTGCCGATATGTTGATAGAAGAGGACCCTCAATTTTTCTAACTGCAAGAACACGAATGATTAAACATCTCGAATTGAAGCCCGGAGCTTCATCCACTTATCTTCAAAAATCCGCGGAACTCGTTAGTTCGTACTTTTTTTCTTCCAGCGCGCTCAGCAGTCCTGGATATTTCCGGTCAACAAGCTCAAGACTTTTTCAACAACAGACGTCGATGAATCCGCTACAATCCCTGTAGTCAATATCGATTAGCCAACCTCTCAAACCATGTTCAATTGAATCCTGGCCAAGACAGGTGTTTTATATATAGGCCTAGTCAATATAGTAAACATAGGTCGATTACCCCAATTCCCCATCGGGTAAATTATGGTACACCGAACACAAGCGAGAGTGGCTGGTACACAGTTTGCTAGATTCATATAACGCTATATATATAACCAGCTGACTCAGCCAATAATACGGCAGGGGCCTATTCTGTTTCGGTGGATGTAGAATGTGGTAAACTATACCGGTACTGAATTCTCACTGTCAATTGAACTGAACTGACCATGTACGCAGTACATCGATTTGTGATGAACCCACCGGCTTTCCACTCAGTTTTCACCACGGTATTTCAGATCGGTAGCTTCGGACTGTGATCAACGATTACAATCCGTGACCGGACAATTCCCGCCCGGACGATTTCCACCCGGCAATTCCCCCTCAACGGAATGTTTTTTTGTGGTCAGAATTAGGGTTAGGTTTTAAAGTTAGGGTCACGTTTGGGCGGAAATTGTCCGGGTGGGAGATGTCCGGGAACCATCACAATCACCACCAGTTAAAGTGACCACCAGCACGGTAATATATATATATATACATGTATTGCTATACTCTTGTAAACCTGTACGTGTATGTACTTCGCATTTTGTGTGAAGATGGGGTCTGGTGACCTCGAAATATAGCAGCATGAAATCGTTAATTTTGGCAATATTCGCTTTGGTTTTCTCCTTTATACTATCTGCGTGGACCACTCCTGTATTCGTATATATATAATATGACAGACAGGCAAAATGCGAAGTACATACACATACAGGTTTACAAGAGTTAGCAATACATGCCAGCTATTCCAGTTACCAATTGTTGCCTAAAGCACCACTGGAGATAACAAAGCCTGGTATAGAAGGTTATATAATACTACATAGAGATGAATGGCATTAGAAAAGCTCAAGAGGTTTTAACAATATTACAATTCAGATTCGGCCTTAATTCTTTTATATGTAACTCTCTCTAATCTTCCGCTTGTACCACTGCGGCTCGTTGCCAATAACACACAATGATCTTCAAAAGTTGGCATGCTATGCTTAGTGTCATTGCAATGCTGATAAATCACCCCCCCCCCCTTTCCCCCCAAATGATCTCATTGTTGCTCAGTAAATCTATCCTTCAAGCGCCTGGTAGTCTCACCAATGTAAATGGAATTACAGTCGGGGCAGTTAATCTTATAAACGACATTGTTAGCATAATTATGACCATGTCTGTCTTTGAAGTTGAACATAGACTGTACCGTATTTTCTTTTGTACAAAAGTAATCTGGACCATTAAACTGTCATTGCAAATGTACCGAATATGCAAATGTAGCAGCAATTTTCGCATCTTTCCACTTCTGGGCCCACAGTAGGGTAGGGGAACAATATTATTTCACTTGGCGTGGGTTCGGGGTCTCTAATTACTGTGCCCATACCAAACGCATTCCTTATGTGTGGGTGTACGTTCCATTACTATTAGTAATCGCCTAGGGTAACCTTGAACATCAAAGTACGTCTTATAAACGATAATTCATTAACGAATAAACTATGAAAAGTACACAATCAACGTGCGCGTTCGTGTAACGCTTTAATAACAGTATTTTGTACTTTTGGGAGACCAAGATTTCCAATTGATAAATAACCCAGTAAACGTCTTTTTACGGAAAACGGAGGTAACAACAGTATCCATACCGGTGTTGCCAACTAATCTAATACTCGTACACCCACTCGTGTACTACCCTACTCGTGTACGTGGAATCGTACGTTGCGTTTTCAAAGAGTGGTGACAGATTTAAAATAAGCCCCCCCGTAACCGATATTGCACTGGGGGGGAATCTGACCGAATCCCGTCTTTTCCCCCGTGACGTTCTGTTGTGAGCATGCGTCACTAGAACTACGAACTAGCTCATTACCCGAGCTACGTGGTCGTTCCGGTGGCTGCCCGAGCCTACCAGGTCTCATGCAAACAGAGAACGGTGGACAGGATTGTCCACTTGGATTCGCGCCCATATGCCATAAGTAATGTAGTCGACGGTCACAAGTCCGGCAACTAACCTTCACCCTCTCTCCTCCACGATAACCCTGACATTGGGCACGCTTCTGGGCAGCGGTAGCCAAGGATGCCGTTTCCGCTGAGCATGGAATATAGCAGAAATGTGAGGCACAACAGGGCCAACTTGGCCAAGATATCGAGACCGCCAGTCGTCCATATCCAGTGAAATCATTACTCCATATACCATATGATTCGTCTGTTATCCTGAAACAAGGCCACTAGTAATGACACTGCCGAGGTACGGTAGACTCATGATCCCTAAAACTTCCTCGCCCAACAGCATCCTCAACCGACCTAATAGCTTCGTCCAAAATACCACCAGAACACTGGATCTTAGTCGAGTATAGATAGTGGTGCTGTAGTTCATATTTTGATTATGTAACACCTCACTACGTTGCCACGTGTCATTGAAATAAAGAGGATTATTACACGGTCGTGCCAAAACGTGCAGAACCACAATAGTGAACAACAAAATTCAGACACGTTTCCTTACAAACACTGACGAGCAGCAGTATCGGCTAGTGCAATTTTCAATAAAAACCGGTGCTTTGTACGTATTCTGTAAAACATATCTAGCAATCCAAAATCGAACAAGTTCGGCTGCACATGTACCTAATATATACGACAAATAACGACAAGATGTCACTGAATGTGCTCGTTGGTGTTATATGAAACAGATATTGGATTTGTTTTTATTCTTGAATATTTAGTTATTTCCATTCGTTGAGAAGTTGAACCTGTTCAAATAGAATCCACTTCACAGTGTGGGGAACGTTTATTATTCCAACTCATTGAGTATGATGGACTATTGCACTCATAAACATTCACCATCTAAAGTACTTTATTTTATTAAATAGCCAAGAGAATCTAATAAAGCAGAGAGCCATGAATGAACATCTGACAATAGACGACCAATGGCCTACAACTCCTGACATCGTATAGACTGACCAAAAAATTTCAGTGCCTAAGAATCTTAAATATCTTCATATGGGGGTCATCATTCCTGCACATTTCTGTGTATAGGTACACATTCATCTCTCGATCTTGATGACGCTTGCCCGACAGTTATATTGCCTGATATTCTTGTGTTCGCTCCCCAGAACAATTACTCATGAAGCCCTTTTCGCCCCGCCCCGGTCTTTTCTTAGTTCCTATTTTATTCCTATAAACTCATGAAAGTATGGATTCCAAATGTTCCAATACATCATTCGAAGTATGGAGAAGAATCCTCTCAGTATGGACACAGGAACAGAAAACGTCGAAATTAGGCGCATATCCCAGATAATTCGTTGTTGTTGTGACAAACACAGTCGATTTATCTGATCTACACACGGATCATTTAACCAACCATACGGTGTTAATCTGTTTTCCTATCCATCACTTGTCATTCTATTTTGATCTCTTCAAATCAATTCCGCGAGGCGTAACGATAGCAGTTGTTTGCAATCTATTATTTCTCGGTGACAACAAAATTAATTCCGTGCCAGCGGCCAGGCGGAGCTATCAGTTATTTCCATGACAAGGTACCGTATTCTCTGAATGCGACAAAACGTCAGAGTCACATTGCATCAAAGTTATGAGTGCAATGTACATTTGAAGTCTACACAGTAATTTTCAATGGAGCATTTTGTGTACCCTGCCTGTAGAAACAGTGATGTTGACCAATAGACTGACATTTCTTGATCATCTAATGATTCACGCTGAAAAAAGAGGTACGAAATGAGAACGTCATCACCGTTGGGGTTGTGTTTCCATCTTTTCGACAAATGTTTGGAATTGAGGTGGAACGCCAGATAGGATCGCAACAGAGTGATATTCTGCAGACTCAGGGTGGTTGCCAGCATGTTTACTATGGGTCGGGGAAAATAATGGGACCAGGTGGTTCCAAACGAGGTTTGCAACGGCGGACGACCATGAACATATGAATCTGTGTGATGGTCAATGTCACAGTGAGTCCAGAACCCACAGGAATAAGATGACCCAACGACATATTAGTGCATCATACATGCAGCTTCATATAAGCACATAATATGACAGACCTACACAAAACAGGAATCCTCATACGAAGAACGCACGTTCCAAACGGGCCAACCAGCAGCCCCAAAAGCCCTGATAGATGCAACGGATCAGTGGATGGCACCTCAGCAGGGCCACTGGCGCAGAAGTCACGTGGGAAAACAGCAACTGTGTTCTTCAACTCAACCGCCTCGCCTCGCATTCTCCATAATGTCGATCAAGGGGCGATGCCTCGGGGACGTAGTTATCAGCGTATTGGTCACATTGGAAACGTGAATCTAAGGCACTGATGGAACCGGGTGGTTTCTAACAGGTTTGCAACAGACCAATAGAAAATGGATCCTGACTGAGAGGTATATGGCCATATCCAGAACAACGACTATTGCGTAAGTGATGACGATTCGATAGGAATATCAAACAGTTACAACTTGTGTAGAGGACATTACTGATAATCGTGTCAAGTAACCAAGTTGGGTTATTACAGAAATGTGATAGTGCATTTGACTTGGACGAGATTCTCAACATTCTGATACCAGCAAAGTTGCAAGCACTGTTATGGTATATAGATGTTTCTATGGTTGTGATTGGCCAGTACGCAAACACCTACTGTATGTAATACCATGGTGACCATGTAGATGAGAGGAATACACCTTTTTTTCAACAAATACTAACTGAAATCAAGAGATTACTGAAGCATTAACTCAAAGTGGAGCATGTCCCAACGAGATAATGGGTTTTGTTCGTCTATCCCTACGGAATTACTCTCCATCGCAAAGATTATCGACAATAGGTACCATGGATTCTCTCGCAAGAAGTCTCATCGGGCGTATCTACACGAGGGCAAGGTACGTATACGTGAATTAATGATCATGTTCAACTTGGGCAACTGCCGCCTAATAACGGGAGTTCAATAACATAACTCCACTAGTTGTAACGATAACTAGATAACATATTGTATTGTTACATGAGACAATGTGTAAAGAAAGTTTAGCGGACTTGAAGAAACTTTGAGGTACGGCTCACAGAATTACACCGCTAGTTACCCTGAAAGTTAATTCACGTCACGTTCAGCAGCCTTCAGCCCCGTTTTTTGAGAGGGTGTGACTATACTCAGGATGATACCGATGCTGCGATGTCATAACATGTTTCTCAACATCTAGGCCTTGATTCGATGGCCAACATTTCGGAGAGAGTCTGAAGGACTGTTAACGCTATGTTCCTCCCTCGCGATTACCAAATGGATTGACAATACGTAATGTAGGCATATACCACCAGTAGCTCTATGCACTATACATCTTACATCGTATATAAATGTGTAGTAGATTTCGACTCGGAATGAATTTAACATGAATCCTTCACCAAAGAGGTTTAAATTTAGCTGTAAGTGGTAGGCCTTGTAAGCAGGGTGAGGGGCCTCGAACTGACAATTTGCCAATATCTGTCTACTTAGCTACTGCGGTTGCAGGGAGACATCAATGCGGCCGCCACGAGCGTTAGAACATCCGGGCTGTCCCTGATGCATGTTACCCATGGGCATACCAGGATTCTCTGATCATTAATTATTAAAAGCAGTAAAGAACTGGTTAGGGACATGGGCAATATACATTCCGTCATGGAGAGGATGTAATACACTGCACAAGCTGTTAGCCGTCTATTAATACATCTGAATACTAAATGGATGATCACTAGATGTTGTTCCTTAATAACAAATACTAATATGGCTATGGGCAAATATATATATGATCTTCCAGTGAGTTCACCAAGACTCTGAGACAGTGGGGATTGATTATAAGACACTATATATCAAATGAAACCAATTAGATAGTGCTGCAGAACGACAGTACGTCACATCTATTGAATCTTCGGTACAGTACAAATTGACGTAGGACTATACCATGGAGATAAATAGTTATATTTATAGTTCAAGGAGGTTTTCCACAGATGTAGAACCAACATGTATCTCCCTTCCTACTTTGATGTATTTTTGATGCGACTGTAACTCGAGTACTCCTCGCCACTCACTTGTCACGTACTTTCATTACCTGAAAAGGAAGATTTGCTCTCTCTCTTCTGTTTTCTCATCATTTGTACTTTGGTATTTCTCATTTGTCCTCTCTTAAAAGGGAACCCAAGCCTTCCATCGGACGAAATTGATAACTCCAATCACTAGGGTCTAAATTTAATATAAAATTTCGAATAACCCACCAATCATTTAGGTTTTGGACATTAGCAAGAGCTAGCCGATAATTGCCCCACGATGTGAGGCAACCCCCATTCACAAGAGACTATAAGGAAAAGGTGGAAGATCCATCCTATTGATATTTATTTTTAGCAGCTGCAGAATAACGGTTAGGGAAGAGACACGCATCTGGGCCCGTGGAAGCTATTCCAGACACGCGAAGTGCGAGCGTAAAACGAGCGTAGATTATTTCAGCGCGGTGACGAGCCTGGAAGCGCAACCGGAAAGAGTGGGACGAGTAACTCCAAGCAAAAAGGACAGCCTTCCGAAGAGCTCCAGAAGAGCACTGGCTGTGAATATCGCAGAAGGAAGAAGAAGAGACAGGGAGAAATGATCCACCACGGGACAGAGGCTGGAGAGTGACAGCAGCTGGTCACCATTGATGAGACGAATGGCCTTCCTCTGAGTACGATTGAGGGAACCGAGATGATGATGGCGGAGCCCCGCCCAAAATTTGTCAACCATATTACATTAGGGAATTCGGGACTTTGTAAAGCAAGAGAAGCTGACGTGGGTAGAGTTTAAATCCCAACTTCTGGAAGCATTGGCGTTGGCGGCGATAAATTTGATATGGGAGTGACAAGACAATCATTGTTGATTCCCAATCGAGGATATTGAGAGAAGCAGACTGCGGAAGATCTAGTCATCCATGGACAAGAACAGCGGTCTGGGCCACGCCTAGTCAGAGATACGCTGATTCTCAATCTGAGTTTTTGATCGGTTAAAGTAGAGTTAAAATAGAGTTCAAATCATTGTTCTAATTAGCAACTATGGTTAGCAACTGGGGTGGGACGGTACAGTTATGGACAAAATCATAACGTTTCAGGGGTCGCCCCCAGCGCCGTTGAGTAATTCCCCAGCTCCCAAGGGAAATGAGGACTGAAATTCAGGCTTATATATGCATGTATCGGTAATTTCGTAATTTCATCTTGCACAGCCTGACTGACTTTTATTGGCGTCTAGACAATGGTGAGAGACTGCCAAAGCCAACGATAACGTAACGATGTGTACACTATATTCATTTTCACCAATTCAACCTTTCACCAGTGGTAATGATAATCATAGTTACGGGAATATATATGTCTGAGATACTGGTCACAATCATTAGCTACAATCTCATGTGTATCTTAGATGTTGACAACGACCACATGAGTGGATTGCAGATATCAGAGACGGTTAAAGTTCCAAGATCATCTTTTGTTTACATGGATATTTCTCAGCATAGTCACTGTTCATGCTTCACGTCCCTGTAGGTGATCCCATTAGGCATGACTACCGTTCACACAGCACCCTAAAAAAAAAAAAAAAGCAGTATTGAAACTTTTAATGGTCCATTGTAAATCTAACGACCAACTGGCCTATTAGGAACCGAGCTGAGGTAAGTTGAAGCTATTACGAAGGTAAACCTCGTTTTCCTGTTATTGTAACATCACACATGCGGAGAAGCTCCGGCAGCCAGGTGATTTTACTGCTCCCCTCTTGACATCCTGATGGACCCTAAGAAGCAAATTAATTTGGCACTCACATCGTTATAATTTCTCTGGTTCATATTACTGCCGCTGCTGGCCCGACTGGAATGTCGAGATCTTTATCGGGCCATAAAATATAATAATAGGAAGGGGATAAGCTCATGGTAAGTAATCAATAGCGAGGGGCGCCAGAGTCGGAATATTCAGTCACAATATAAGCAATGTGCTCAGAGCCTATGACGGCGTATAGTGCCTCCATAGGAGAATGATAACGGGCAGTAATGAATCGTTGAAGCAATCGTTGGAATCATTCCACTACGTCAAACTCAAACTGAATAGGCACTCAGGATATCCTGGATGGTTTCCAAGAGGCACTCTGCACACATGTATACATGATACAGTAACTATTGAATACCTATTGGGGCACGAAATTTTCCTGATCTTATGATAAATCCGTTAGTATTGGGTAGACAAGTGTCCCTCAACAAGAACAGTGATATCTCACTTAAACGTCATTGAATGAACAGCATCGAAGGAGGGTCTTCTCAACGAGACAGACCTGTTCATCACAACAACAGAGGGAAACCCACATAGGTCACATAGATAAATCGTCATGATGTCAAAATGTTAAACAGAGGCCATTGTACAAGAGCGGAAACGAAATCTTCCTATTAGCTATCCTTTATAATATTTTGATTGGCGGATAGAGGAAAACATACGATCGATACTTCAGGAGAGAGGCCGACTTCTGACAATACCACCATAGTGCGAAGGGTAATAAGTCTGTTAGGTGAGCCTACTCACCACCATAGCTCAATTACTCAATATTTGGGGGATCATGTTTTATGTAAACGCTCATCGAAAACTAAACTAATCGTTTCGGATATTCCGAACCCTTTTTTCAGAATCAACCTTCTAGGCCATTTCACTGAAAATGTCAGTAGCTTGTGCTGGGGGCATTGTGTAGGGAATATTATATTTCAGTTCGTCTCCACCTGATCAGCTATCACGAAAACACGAATGTCGGACTCGAAAACACAATTTCATGCCGAAGAGTACAGTATATAATACATATAATATCCTTATACTAAAGTCACGTTGATATATATTATTGTGACGCTATACCGTCTTTACCGTATCGATCATGAATTGCATAGAAACGATTCATCATCGTTGCCGTTAGGCAAACGACGCCGTCGCTAGTTGCTGCCAGCCAGTATTGACTCCTAAAACAAACATGGTGAAGGACAAACCCTTATATACAAGAAAACAAAAGCATAACGTTTTTCAGATTTTGGTGTCATTTCCGAACCCTTCCTGTGCCGTGTACATATCGTACCTATTATTTTCGAACTCCGTTTACGCAGCTGTATGGTATGGTCCTTGGTCACGCCTTGTAAATGGACCCCTCTGCACCACGTGCCGAGCAGTCGCAGCAGAGACTTCAAGGAACAGAGCGTCGTGGGTTCGAATCTATTCGCGCGCAACTTTTCTCCGCTAGAAGTGGGGATATATCGACCTCAAGAAAACTAGAGAATAGTTCCCGAAAAAATTATTATAGTGCAGGATTTCCATAAATAGTTTACAGGTTTAGTGGGCTATCGGTTTTGGTAGAGGTCAACGGAGTTTTCCTGCATGATAATACTCAATTAGGTGGTAGAAATATGAAAGGTTATTCCAAGGTTAGTAGGGACCAATTAGGGTCAACAACTAACCACCAGACCATAGAATTCTTTGGAATGTTCCAAAGAATTCTTGTATTGAGTAACTTACAGTAACAATCGCCTCAGTTTTTTCTCACCACCCGGGACTAGTTTCATATGACACTGACAGTTGTACATCGATTGTTTTGTTCTATTCATTTTTTATTCCCTTGCCGGGAAAAAAAAAAAGGGGGGGGGGGGGGGGGGGGGCAAAATGAATCTATGCGTCACGGCACCGTGGTCGTATGTGTGTGTGTGTGTGTGTGTGTGTGTGTGTGTGGTGTGCCACCCGTCCCAGCAACGATATTAAGAACGCAAGCATGAATGAGTCCCTTTCAAATCAATATGTGGGGTTGGACATATAGAAAGGATGACCCCTATTGTTTTTGGTGCCAGTTCAAGGTCCTTCAGGTCACGAGAGGGCAAACTTCAGAAAGCTTGTCAGCACGATATCTAACGAACGCAAGCATGTATCAAGTTCATATTAGGTATGTGGGTTGCACGTATGGTGAAATGAAACCTATATCCCTGTCAGGTCAAGGTCATTTAAGGTCACTAAAGGACAATCCTTATATATCTTGGCACGAAACATTTTTATATGGATGTTGTAATGGAAAGTTTTGTTCGTCTGGGCGAGCTACATCTGGTGACCTAATTTGATTGACCTCATTTGACCTTCTGACCTCATTTGACCTCTCGACCTTGTGACATTGAGTGTGTATTTTTTGTGATGACCAGATTTGTCTTGTTGAGACAAACCATAAAAGTGAATTAGACTAATGTAATACAACACTCCCATCACGCGCTATCTCAAGGAACGCCTCGTGTGTGGAAGGTCGAGAAAGCCTAAAACACTGGAATGTTGCTAATTTTGATGTTTGACATTGACATCTTGGCAACAAACATTTTAGAAGGATGTTGTAATGGAAAGTTTTGGTCGTCCAAGCGAACTGCATGCAGTTTCGGTATGCATGGGAGCCCACATGTTGTTGGAATATTCCGTGTGGCCACCTGCCACTTAGCAAATTTAGGATGCTTGTGTCAGGATAAAAAATATTTGACTTAATTGTGCCCAGTGCCCCGACATTTATTCCTCAGGCAGGGGTATGTGATACCCAGTTTGAGGAAACCTGCACCTTCAGATGGCCACCCAAGTGAAAATGTGTAGGTATTACTGTAAAAACACCTTGATGACTCCCAATAGTGCAACTTCCATTATACACACAATTTCCCTGGACAGACTGATATTGTCTTGTGGCACTCATGAGTATAACATCCTAATCACCCATGCTGTCCTATAGTCAACAATGGTTTTGTGTTATCGTTATCACTGGTCCAGTCTCAATGACACACCTATAAACTTGCAATGTTACTTGTGTATTAGGCTCTCAGTGTAGCCATGCATACCATAAACCCCAGTATGCTTGACAAATTGGATGAGTGATTTTGGGCTTGTCTAAACAAACGTAAATTTAGAAAGGTACCACCATAGTGTATATGGCAGAGGGTGGGGGTGGAGTGCCCCTGAAATAACGCGAGGTCGGTGCAGGCAAAACATCCTGTTTGATACACTGTTCCAACCACAGCCGTACATGTAAGGCCCCCTCATCACGGGTGACCCAGAGCTCAAAGTCAAAACCAACAACACCGGGAACAGTACCCCTGCCTACCACCCCTCCCCCCTCCATCACAACAGGTCTCCGCACACAATTGCAACAGTTTGACTGAGATGAAAAACCGTTTAAGGCCTCAGGAATTAGCACTGAGATATCTCCAAAACCTGTTACTGTAAAAAAAAAATCAACGGTAATTAGACAAGAGAACAGATATCTTTTAACATCTGGGTCAATGACAGAATGACCCGTATTTACCTAGCCCTGCTCGGATAGAATACGGTTGTCATCGTGGAAACCTTACTCAGACCAATACTGGCAATACTGTAACTGGCCTATACTTGAAACTGCCGATTCCTCTTCTTGTGGCCCTAACCCCCCCCCATCCCCTTCCCCTCTGATGTTGAGTGGTCTCAGTTCAAAGCGTATCTGAGGTGTAAACGGAGTGAAGAACGATGTCTGAATAGACCATATCAGTTTCAAACCCTACCCAACAAGCAGGGGTCTTTGGTTTCTAGGTGCAATGCGAAATTTGGGAAAAAAATAATATTTGTAATTCGAATTGTGTGTGCGACTATATAGAAATGAATTAATTAAACTGAGAATATCTAATAAGGGGTAATAAGTGTTCTGGTGTGCCCCTATTGGCCCTAGCCTTGTGTCATGCTATGGCAAGGAAAAATCACGAAACAGTTTTGGGTCTGTTTGATTTTATAGTTCCACAAGGAGTTTTCTGATTACTACATTCCAATACGATACGAATATACAGTACGAGGCTTTCCGACAAAGACCTCGAAGTAGATAATTTCCGGCTCGAGAACTCACAAACTCATGTTTCATAACTATGAATATTCAATCAAGATAATATACTCAACCCGACATATGCCCGAGCAGTGATTCCCTAGAGATTTAAAAGCTTTTAGCTCACAGGTGTAAGGACGTCACTGGTTCCACAAGTGCCGAATGACGAAGTGGTTTGACTAAGATCCTAGGCTACCACTAGTAAGACCGCTAACCGTCACTATCTGCTAATACCGTGATTATACAAAAACCTAATATTTCCAGTTACCTTAGATACTCTCACAAAGGCGTACCGAAAGATTTGGTCTGGGGAGAGGGTTGGAGGCGGGCTAAAAGAAGAGTGCGCCCTAATTCATACCTTCCCCTCCCTATTGACAATAAATGCAATTTATGGCCTTAGACATATGCTGTTGAAACATGGTTGACAAACAACAGCTGTACAACGTCTACGGAACATTAAAACATTTGTTTGAAATGTATTGGGTCGCATGGGTCATGTGGAGTTTCTTACAACAGCCCTCCCCCCCCCCCTTTGCTACGCTATTGTCAGCTCCCACGTCATCCACTCTCGGCAATTGTTAGGCGTGAGTCAGACAGACTCAGTGGTGATCGAATCAAAGAACAATTCATGTGGTACCACTAATCGTCCCTTGTCTCAAAACGCACACTTGTTGTTCATACAATAATATCCGAGTGCTGCATATAGCCCTTTTCACGTGATAAGCGCTTTACAGATATCCCGTTATACACGTGCCAACCTTGCTTGAACCGCTTGCTTAAGTCGCATATGGTTCATGCGGCTACCTTTTGGGCCTATTCCTTTGATATAACCGAGGACTAGAGGAGGACAGATTTGCCTCACCTAATCACCAGATCACCATCATCCGAACATATTTACCAGTAAAGTCAATGGCGACGCGATACTTTTCAGCTGGGGGCGGAGCAATTGAGTCGGGAGGTCTCTGGAAGAGGGCACATATCGCAGCAGTGATATTTCATATGGATCCCGTCCGGGGAACTTTGACCGCTGTCTTGAGGAGGGTTTGTGGGGAGGGGGGGGGGATGAATTCTACAGGACTTGTGATGTTTAGGACCCTTGGTGCATTCAGGGAGCAGATGACTTATGCGTACAATTAGTGTTCCAAACTTTCTTAATATAGAAGAGAACATTTTTCGTGGGGGACCCCTGGAGAAACACAATTTTTGGCCACGCCACTAGCTGTAGTAGGCCTAAACCGTAGTTTTCTCCACTTTGCCAAATATGACAACCGTGTAAGAGCGTCAAAGCGTAAACGCGTAAACTAGTCACGGACGTGCCCCGTGTATCGTGGCCGAAGAGGAACCGCATTCTGCAGTTTTTCTTATTTTCGTTACGCTTTCTGCGTGACGGATTCGAGGGTGTTGAAGGAAAACTGCGGATGAATTAAAAGAGGCTAATGTATTACCTGGAGAAACTGAATGAGCTCCAACCTTCTTCGACTTCCGTTACAGAGTTCAGTCACTTTGACAGTTTGTGCATGTGTATTTCGCAATATCGAAAAGCATCCCATCAGCACTTATAAATGATGTCATACTTCACCAACCTGCAAGCATCCTCTATTGTATCCGAGCCTGCAGATGTCCTTTAAAACTTGAAATACGATCTAATGCCCGGAATATACCCTCTTCCGTTTACGAGCTCTCCACAATACTGATGCCATGCACGCTTAAGCCTTAAGACCGACTGCGGATTGAGAACAGTTTTTAAGAAAGTTCAGTCCCTCCTTCATAGCCCACGCCGCTCTTCCATGCATCGACTTCTAATCGTCAAAAACATTATCACCATATAAATGGAAGAGATTCATAAGTAGGGAACAACTTACCTTCCTGTCGTTTTGCCGGGAGCGAAAAGAAAAGGGTCGTCTGAATCCAAGAGTTAGTAATCCACTAGTTTGGTTACATTTGATACCTGTCTCCCGAGCAGATTAATGATAATGCTATGGTAGTGCCGTGTACGGGTCGGAGATCTGGTTTAATTCCCGTGTCTTGCGGTGATCAACTGGCGACTGTCGTGATTTTGTTATTCGTGATGTGAGGAACCGTCATCTGCGCGGAGGCGAAAGGTTATACCGCCGAGTACATCCTGCGTGCCCGCATCACTCAAGAAAATGTCACTTCCCTATGACAACCGACCAATAATAAATACAAGCACATCCTCGGCAGATCGGAAGCCCGTCCTGGTTGATGAGTCTCTCGCACGGTCTGATGGATGAGCGCGGGTTTTCACCTTGCAGATGTGATAGCCGCTTCGGGTCCGAAAACAGAGCGACGCCCAACCTCTGTTATGGTTAGGCCCCCAGTCCCGGTTCCTATTACGTTGTTTCGGGACTGCCGGACGCCGATAGAACTACTGCGTTAAAATATTCTCGTTAATTTAGGGCTAATACCTCGAAACTGTCCGTATGTTCATTGACATGAGCCGGCCCCAACTTTCCTTTTCTTCAATTCTTATTGGACCAAAACATTGTGTTTAATATTTATTCGTTTTTCCATTTTGTTTGTGTTCCGTGTGCGATATGTAAACAGAATTTGACACCCTTTGTTGGGCCTGAAACGCGCGATGAATAGTGCACTGAAGCTTTATTAACAACACATCAGTGATCGAGAGAATATCCACTGCAGCCCCCCCCCCCCCCAACCAAATATTTCAGCAAAAATTCGGCAGTGGGCTGATAGTTTTTCGGGCAACCGACTGAAATATTAACGTATATTTTTCGGCAATCACGACCCCCCCCCAGATATAATCGGGCCTCCTACGCCCATGATTCACTTGATAGCATGATCCACACAATACAAATTATTAAATAGCGGTGGTGCCCTGGCTTCTGTCTTCTTCGAAAATGCAATTCTCCTCTACAAGTGGGATAACTTGATCATATAAAATATAAGGGAAGAGTCAGAGTCCAGCCTAGCCCCGATTACCTTTCGTCTATTCGTCGGTCATGGAAGAGTTGATTTAGACTCAGTATAGCATTGGTACATCGAGCGACTGAGGCTCCCAGCCACAAATATAGAATCTCCTTCAGAAATTTCGAAGTCTATACCTCACACTGTACTGATTTGCCAGCTTATTGCATCAGCCTTGCGGAATGCGACTACCAGGTTTTTGTTTTAGAGATTTGCGCGAGGCCCACGTAGTTTTGAAAGAGTATCTATATTATTAGGCTTGTGCTGTGCCGTTGTGTCTGGGGCTGTGACTCGCTGGACTGAAGTAGTACGGGTATGCTCGGAGGGGGCCCTTCAAAACCTTCGGAATGGAACAAGGTCCCTTCATCTGTTGAAGTTTCCCCATGTGCATCCCAAATCCAATGCGGCACCACTTGCTCAACCATTCTCGCAAGCGGCCCCATACTTCGCACTATATATTAGGCTGAACACTGCGAACAGTGACGTCGTTCGATAGATTTACCGCGCCAGAGTTATGCAACAACCTCCCTCCATTGAACGCCGAGTGACCACAAAGTTGATCGAATCAAAACTCTTTTTTTTTTTTTTTTCTGGGAAGGAAAACATTATTTCTCGCTACCAACTGCAAAACTGACTTGTATTATTCGGCCCGAGTTTTAACAACTTCCCCCTCCGCACACGAAGTAGCGCAAATAGCAACTAGGGTAGCAACCTAGAGGGCAGCATGCTGAACCATCCTTCTATTGGGCACATCATCGCTCCATAAAATGGTTCGCCCAGTCCGTTTCAGTTTATTCGAATCGTTTATGACTATAATGTGCAATAGAGATAGGTGCGTGCATGGATTACAGTTCGCCTCCTTAACCTCCTCTTTTCCGATCCAAATTGACATGGCACCTCAATTCCGACCAGAGCCTGGCACCACGAGCCTTGTCCAATACTTGAACAATAATTTTATATTTTGGCAAGCAGTTATTTACATGCGTTTGGCAGTGGTGTCTCCCTGTCTTCGGTTTTGGCATGCAAAGTTTTGTACGCTGTATGAATCAACCTCATTTTAATTTACTTGAATTTGATATCGTAAGGCTACAGCTAGTATTATTAGGTGACCAAATTTATTGGCCTTAGTTCGACCAAAAAGTATAATTTCCACATTTTTCAACAATCTTAGGATAGTAGGAAAGCATAAGTGTTTTTATCTCTGCAACGATGTTACCGTTCACTTCATATTTGACGAGGGCAAGTTCTGTGGTAACATCCAATCGGAGAAGCTACCCGAGAGACTATATACCCCGTGGCGAAGCCAGTGGGGGTAGGGGATCGGGGGAAGTGAATCAGTGGAAACGCTACATAAATCAGTGAAATTTAGAATGATTGAATAATTGCCGAGAATACTGGCCCGAATGGCATTGAGGTAAACGGGGTTTATGAGGTAACGGGTAAGCCCGCTTTAGCGACGCCCTCATAAAGTCGTCATGCCCCCCCTCCCCTCCCGACTCGGAAGGCTGCTTCGCGTCTGGGTATTACCCCCCGTATAATCGTCCGTTAAACCGCGATAGCTTTTCAATACTTCGTTTTTCCCACATTTTTATTGTTCAGTCCTATATTCCGGGCAGCCTATCGTCTTCTCTATATCAGTTTTGTGCGTATATCCACCAGGAAGACGTTTGTACTTTCCTAGTGCCGGATAACTTTAAATGGAATGACGTATTCGTTTTTATGCATTCACCGCGAACAATTCCCTCTCGACAACCGCAGGTGTCTCATGTAGAGACCTGGATGTGACCTCGAACTGATGCGTGCAATAATCCCAACGTTTTCGTAGCCTATCAGTAGATCAGCTCGTCGTCAGAGACAACCGGAGTCACGCGAGGTTGTCCTCGGACTTTAGATCCTTTCACCCCCCCCCCCCTCTCCGAACCGGTCCACTAAACTGGGACTTGTAAGGAATCTGGGTACAACCTGCTTAATGCGTATACATTGCGACATACTTATTATTATATTACTATTATATTATTATTATTATTATTATTATTATTATATTATTATTATTATTTTTTATTATTATTATTATTATTATTATTATCGTCTATCAAAACCATATTGGCTAGATATTCTCACTTTCATTAAAAGTGGTGGAAAATGTTTGCATTTTGTGTCATTCTGTCGAACTTGACTCCGATCGATTCAACTCTCATTGTTTTCAAACTAACATGCCGCGGAAGGAAAGTATTCCGCCAGAAAGTTACGAGGTCAGGATACCGTGGGTACGTGGCGTACCCACGGGGGGGGTTGGGGGTCCAGAAACCCCCCCCCCCCCCCATGACTCAAGTGCTTAATACATTTTTAACAAGAAAAAGATTTCTTGCAGTTCAGTTAGAGGTTTTCGCAGCTGTTTAGCAAATATTGCAGCAGCAGGCATCTAGGGGCCCATAAATTTTTAACCCATTTGCCAATAGGGCGGGTGGCAGCACCCCTTGGTTTCCGACCATCAACCCCCCCCCCCCCCATCCCCTAAGCAAATCTCTCGGTACGCGCCTGCATGGGTATGCCCTATTCTGTTCCGAACCCCCACATTGTCTGAATGTTGTAGAACTCCAAGGCAAATCATTCTTCTTTAATTTGTTCATATACAATTTGAACAACCAAGCCACGTTATACGACCCCCCCCCCCCCCAACCTATGTTGATTGGATGAAGTTGAACATGTGTTGTTGTTGTTTTTTTGTATGCTCATCTATTTCCCCATATAAACTACAGAATATTCGCGTAATACAGATACAGAATTGTTGCCCAGAGATTATTCACTACACCTGATGGCACCGGCGTAAAGCGTCCAATTGTCAACGAAGCACCACTGCCGAAACAGTGAGAGACCTGTGTATGCAAGATAGTTACCAGGAGTAATGTCTAAGCCATTTTTTGCCATTGTAAAATCTAGTTTTATTCGTATTGTTGAACTATTTTTGGATGGTGGGGAGAGAGGATTGTATCATACAGGGGACCGTTAGATTTCATTACAGTTTAGTACCCTGACTTCTGGAAAGCCATTTCTGTCCACTGTTGATCAAAATACTGTGACTTGTTATCTCATCGTCCCGAGGGCCGGATGAATATGTAGTCAATAGCACGGTTGCATGGTAAACCATAGTGGTTGAACGATCCACCGAAGATACCCGTTTGGTAGGGTAACCATGGTTGCCGAGTGGTCCAGGCAATGAAGGTGCACATCGCACCAAGTTTCCTTTTTGTGTGTTCCGGTGTATGAGTGTTAGTGTTTGTTTGGTGGTGTGTGGTTTGTGTGTGTGTGTTGTGTGGTGTGTGTGTGTGCGTGTGTATGTGTGCGTTTCGCGTGTCCGTCAGATTTTTTTATGGTTTTCCGCGAATATCTCCACATTGGAAGGCTGAGCACAGTAAACATTTTCAAACGCTTGGATAGTCAAAAACACATAATTTGGCTTCATAATTAGGCGAAATACTATTGATCGTGAATTTGGGGCAAAAACGACTTTGCTTGCAATTTGTCATCCTTTACTATTTTCGCCTATTTTTCAAGATATTCGCTGATTCCAATGGCTGAATGATTTCAATTAATTTCAGCAAACAGCTGAACATTACCGAAAAAAGTGGATTTGAGCTAGGGGCCCGGAAAAATTGTAATTTTTGGCCGATTTGGAATTTGTTAAAATCTGTTCTGTTTTCAGTATTTTAGCGATTTGAAGACTGACTTTCCAAAATCTAGAACAAGGTCCAAAGTTTCAAATTAAAGGGTTTCCCAACATTTAGGCTGCGGGACCATTCTTGATGAATATTTATATTTTTTGGGGGGGAACGATGTTTTCAAACATTTTTTCTGTTGGATAGTGGGGTGGGGTGTGGGAGATTCGGCGTGGTGGGGGGTTGTTGTGGATAGATTTGTTATTTGCAACTCCCGAAATAGTAGCAGGTAGAAAGAACGATGCTTTCTGAAATCACATTGCGTGAGATCTGCAACGCTGAGGATTGCCCCTCTTGCTTTTGTTTTTAATACAGCAATGTTTTATAACCCCCAGGTGTTATCTAATGACGCTTGACAAATTTTTAACATTTCGACTAGCGGGATACTATATTAGCCAACAGTGTTACAGGAGTGCAATCATGTTGAGAATCGACCCTAAGTACCCTTGATAATCTTGTGCTCACATGTTCGCCGTCTAATCCTATGTCGGCAATTTTTGGTTGGTTGTGTTTTCATTTGAAGTCATTTGGACCTTTCTGGAACTTGGAATGAAAATTCATAGCTTCAATGCGTAGTAGGCTACCGAATAGCCAAGTAATCTATCAGTTTGAGAATTTAGTTACGTAGCGGCAAACTATCATCAATAAAACCGGAAGTAGGACAAAATTACCATGTGTACAGATGTGGCAATAAAGCCGCATCGCGGAAATTGAATCATAGGATATCTTCCTGAGATGCAATTCAACGTCCTGATTCCTGAGTTGCTAGATATTGACGGACCTTTGACATTTAAAAAGTTTAACGTTCTGGAATATCAACCTGGCCTCGCGATCAGGTTCACATTCATACCGCACAAGCCACATCCGCATCTATGGCATTCCAGAGGACTTTCACTGCCAGAACTGCTCACCTACAGACAGGGGCGTGATTCGGGGTGTGGGGGTGTGACACCCCCTGAGAAATTAAAAAGTCGGTCGTAGCGGCAAAAACAAAAGTAGGTCTCGAGCGGCCAAAGCCGATTTTCAAGGGACCTTGAATAGACTCCCGAGATGGATGTCTTGAACGAAGAATTTAATAAAGATTTAATAAAACATGTAACGAATGGACTGTCGTACGGAAGCCACCTACGAAAGGATTGGCCCCATGCACGGCATGAACGTTCATGGATGGGCGGGCAATTGAGCATTATCACACCACCAATGCGTACGAGGCCGCAGACATTATTTTACGCACTCAGATAATAAGTCAGTCGGGCGGTTAGAAAAATATCCCGCACAGTTGTTGAACGGAAAGTGGGGGATTCCCAAACACTTTGTTGAATTCCTTGAGGAGTGCAAGCGTGGGCAGTGTGACATGTGTGCGTCCGTGTGTGTGTGTGTGTGGTGTGTGGTGTGTGTGGTGCGTTATGTGTGGTGTGCGTGTGCATGTGTGTGGTGTGTGTGTTGTGCAGTGTGGCGTGTGTGTTTACCCTATTTGTACACTCATCGCCTGTCAACGTGTACCTGCCCCACCTTGATAGTAACGCGCAGCGACTTTGTTGTAGATGGAGTTCGAGATCCCCTTACTTTTGGCAGCTCCTGTTCCTACAGATAACAGACGTCGACTAGCTATAGTCCATACGTTTTCTTTCTTATGTTATGCTTTCCGGTGTAAACTAGGCGTTATGTTTCATTTTTTTATTTTTGAGGGGGAACTGCTGAACAATTTTGACCAATTTCAGCTTGGAGAGACGGATCCCATTCTTCGTATGTGGGTTCTCCAATGTGAGAAAATATCCTTTTGCCTTCGGTTTGAAAAAAAAAAACTAGAATGCTTGAACTGATCGAGTTGGAGTTTCCGTATGTTGCTTTTTTTCATAGGAGTACAGAAATTCGGGGGCGAAATTGCCGAATAAGGCGACCAAGGTCCTCGAATAGGTCTAGATTCTTATTCCCCCTCAGCGCGGACCTTCGCCCTATCCCCTTGACCTAACAACTTTCAGGTAGCTCGATTTACCATTCTCACGTTTTCATTAATTTCAGTGTGGAAAATTCCACTTCGTCATCAGAGAATCTCTAAATTCGAACAGCCATTTGAGTTCTTCAAACTGTCAAATCTCTGAATAGTCGATGAAACAATACTCCAATGCGAAACCATGGAATAACCGATTATCATTGAAAAATAGTGAGAAAATATTTTTTTAAAAGAAAGAAGTATACCAAATTGTTCTCTCCGACTTGAAAATTTTACGGACACACACATGAAGGCAGGCGGTAATTAGCTCAGTCAGTTGAGCTCCGGACTTGAGATCGATAGAGTGCGAGTTCGAATCTACTTGGAAGCCAGAGGGCCTTTTACGCCGTGCTGTTATACACGGCATGTCTCTTCGATGTCTCACGCTACCCACGTGTAAAGGTTGGATACCTGCGCATGTAACAAAAGTATGCGCCGCTGCGTTGACTGCCAGTGTGTAGTAAGTCTGTGAGCCAACGTGCATCCTGGGTAGTGCAGGCAAGATCTTCATCGGGTTACCAATGTCACCAGGGGAACAACTCGCTAGTCGTGTGAATATGCGCTGCCTTGCTACATACTAGGTATAAACCCAAATCTCAATCTTGCTAACCCAACACTTTTTCGTGTGGCCTTCATTGCGGACCAGCCAGCACCTAGGGTACCCGTGTACTCTACCCAATCAGGCCCCTGCGTAAGTGTGGGGGGGGGTGCTAGGGTGCTACAGCTCCCCAGATTTTTCTGACTGGGTGCGGAGCACCCCTACCGATTTCAGGTCACTGTGTCGCAGCAACCCCATCGATTTTTTGAGCTTAGGCTGTCATGGATTATTATTTGCACGAAATTTGGTATCCCAGTTTTCGATCACTGGCTGCGTAAGTTGTTATTCAGTGCACTTGAGCAACTGATGGAAGATATTCCTAGCTGACCCCTAATACACTTGATATTTTGATGATTGATCTGATAGTATTGAAAAAAGATCTCTTGAAGTTTCCCTTATATATGTTAAACTTGTGTAATGGACGTGAACATTGTTAACAACTGGCCTTTTCCGGTGGTCTGTGAGGCCTGATTTGTTTTTAAATTCCTTCCTTGCTCGCGCCAACCGATACATTCTGCTTTGGCGGGGCACTCACCATAAACCACATACCTACCCGAATAGGCCTACTACGTTCACAACCGCGTCTTACGGCTGTATGCACCCACTGATCTCGCATAGGCCTACCGTAGCATATGGCTTACACATGACGAATTTTCAATCATATTTTTACTTCTTTAATTCTTCAAAAAATAGAATCATTACCATGGCCGGCGATCAAAGGGGGGAAATATCCCCCCAAAAAATTGGGGGAACATGTCCCCCTATATTTTTGGGGTGGGGGACAAGAATATGAAATATCCCCCAATATTTGACGGAACTGGCGAAAAAACCCTATAATCAGATGTTCCAGTACGCCAAAAACAAGAACGTCTAACTCATATTTCTTATAGATTGTTTACATTTTTTGTGGAGAAGGGCCGACGAAAGCTGCCCCGCGCGCGTTATCCTACTTTTCCGGTTACATGTATAATGCAGTGGCCCACACGTCTACAATAACAATCAGTTTCGGCAATATGATTTTGGTTCAGGGTCATCTTCAAGGGTGGGGGGAACATATAGGTAGGCCACGGGAATTTGGTTTAGGAGTTGATTCATGTTGCACTCTCCCCCCCCCCCCCTCCCTCACCCCCCCCCCCCCGCCTCCACATACAAACAATGCCGGAATCCAACTGCCATTTCTAACATGCCCACAGTTTAGTCTTTCTACTTCTGATCTCCATTGTTTCAGATTGGCATTGCCAGCCTGACGTGCTGTTTTTAATAGAAGATGATGAAAAAGCTATAGTAACGAAAAAAACAGGGCAGGGGATCGTGCACATTAGTATGGAGGTGTACGTGATTGACGTATTATGAAACTATACAGGCGCGGAGCAGGACGAAACAATTCTCAGAGACATGAGAAATTTGGACGAAAAAATTTGAGCGGAACTAATCTGAAATGACAAATTGTCTGCTGACTGTATAATCCTGTTAATAATCAAATGCAGAAAAAGGCCACACAGTTTCCATGACAGTGATTCAAGCAAATTTTCAATCTGCGGCAGCCTCCACCCTAATTGGAAGGGTCCTCGGAGGAATATCTCTAAGACAGGCTATATTGGTAGGATGGAGACCACGATGAAGAACTGTAAGGATTAACATCGATCGTAGTTTTCGGGAATTACTGCAATTCAGTGATTGCAAACTGCCATAAGTCGCGGAAAGGGCCGCTCCCTGCAATCTCTGGGGGCCAGTGGGGGGGGGGGTGCGGGAGGGGGGTGGTCGGTAAGGACTATTTTCTTGTACAGTAGGCGTCAACTAATGGTGGCGCGAATGTAATGAATAAACATGGATCAGTCCCCCAGAGTGTTTCTTGAAGATATACAGTTAGATAATTATTGTCCAATTTTGGGATGTTGCTTACAGCCATGAGACATGGGAGTTCATTACCGGCCATCTGGGGGATTCGTGAGGCTCAAAAGTTCCTTGTACCATTACGAGACCATGATGCTGCCCAAACTGTAAGAAATAAACATCAAGTGGTCCTTCAAGAACAATTTCTTGAAATACAATTTCCTGAAAATTAGGCCAATTTCAGAGACGTTGATCATTGCCATACAGCGCGGGAGGGAATTGCCGTTTCCTGCAATCTGAGCGGTATGTAATAAAACGAAAAATTTCCCGTGTACCCTACGCGTCCACTGATTGGGGCGGCTGGCTCCGAATTGTAAGGAATACACATCGCCAGTTTCATCAAGAAACGTTTCATAGAATATGAATTCATGAAAGTAGTGCCAATTTTATGTTCGTTGCTTACTGCCATACGGGTCCGGGAAAATGCCGTTCCTTCAATCTGGGGGGGGGGGGGGTCTGTAAAACAACAATTTTCTTTTATACTACAGACGCGTCCCCAAACACCGACGGTGGCCCGACGATTGATCAGTTCCTTCAAGCATTTCTCTTTAAATAAAAAAATTCGGGAATTTATTGACGATTATGGGAATGTTGCTCACTGCCATATGACCCCAGAAGTGCCCGTTTCCCGCAATTGAGAGGGGGGGGGGCGTCTTGTAAAACTAAAAAATTTCCTTCTACGCTACCGCCACCCATGGTGGCGCGCGCTCAGATGGTGCTCCCTATATGTGCCCCCAATATTCAACACAGATTCGCCGCCCCTCTGCCCCATGAACATTACAAACTGAAAGACAGTGAAAGTAGTTTTATAATGTGATAATATGAAAAGCAGGACGGTTCAGCCCATTGATCTAGTATAAAAAAAATTTGCACAATCTTCGAAAAACAGCCTGAATGTTCCAAAAAGGGGACGCTGGACACTCCCGTCCCTATACCCTCACTGACGGCGGGCCATAATGCTGACCGCTGAGTTAACTTTCCCCTACACCAGAAAAAGGCTACTAGCCCGCTGTTTCACTGTTATTGGCTTTTTTGCTCATGGGTTGCCTTTGCCTCGCTGATGCTAATTAACTGATAAGGGTACCGTTACCGCGGGTACATCAGGGTGTAGTGTCTAATCGGAATCACGACGGTTGTGTATGAATAACTATTGAAAAAAAAAAACAGATAAAAAATAGCAAAAGAAAGACTCTGAAAAAATGAAACACGGAAATGAAGGTGTAGTGTAGGAGTAGGGTGAGGTTGAGGTGCTTTTGTCATGAACCAGCTCAGCACCCCAGTAATAAAAATCGTTCGCAGGGGACGCACCCAAATAGGTACCCCTCAGCAGCTCAGTGGATTTATCCTCAAACACCACCAATCCTTTCCATAGCAACCATTGTTTGGTTGGACCAGCAACGTACAGAAAAAATATGGGTGGAAATTTGCAAACTGAGTTACAATATCCCACTCGGTGCATCCGACCGATGAGATACAAAGTCAACAGAGAGTAGATAACAGGTGGTTAAAAAAAAGGCCGGTAGATCTTGCACTCCGGGCAGGCGAGCGATTGCCCACTGGTTCACTTTTCCTCAAGTTTGGGGTGTGTTTGTGGGTTTGTTTTGATACTGAGTGTGGGCCTGCAATTTTCCACTTTTTACGGGATCTATTATAGTAAACTCGAGCTAAATAAACAGATTGGCATAGCTCCGTCTCAACCGCCCTTATATTGAAAATACCCAGAAATATTCGACGAAACGGATTATATGCTGATATAAATTAAGCGAAGGCCAAACTGAGGTAAACCTCACCACAGTTGAATGGTGAGGACTGATTTGGTATTGACACTGACAGATATAGGTAATGATATTTGTATAATACACAAGCCGGAGCAGAGATATCTCTCTTTGAAAATGAACATGAACTGTGTATTGCCCGCAGTCTGTATCTTTAGAGAAAACATCAGACAGCTGAGTACGTATCTTCAAGAGACATTCGAGTTAACTCTGCTAACTGTATCCGTGCTATGTCACCGTTGAATAAAAACAGACGCTCTAATAATTATTCACGTCATCCCTCAAGAAAGCATTCGCGTCGGTATTGCAGTAAATGAATCCGATCAATGGTGTTTTTTTTTTTTTCATTAAGTAGCGGGACTTCGTGACAACAATTACATGCAGAGCGCACGAAACTTCCGTTCATCTGTAACGCATTCCCACATTGACTGTATACCTGTATAGTTAACACATGAATCAGGACGATTGGTCATGGGCATCCAAGAATTTCGCAGACATTACAATTTGTAATCGTTTCTTGGTCTGACCACGAGTAAGAGCTGGGCGTGTCTTCTAACACCGGGAATCGAGAGGTGTTATCCGTGGTAGTTATGGTGGTCCTTACTGCGGATGGAATTACCTCGGTTTTAACCATTTGTGGCCACAAGGAAGATTAGAGGTTTAGAGGGTCATGACATATGTTGACTACACATTTTTGACACAGTGGTAGGGTCATCTTTGAAGGGAGGAATTTTGTTACAGTCCAATCCGAGTTTCATTGGTGACTCGATTTAATCCGGCCTACTCTCGTTATGGCATCAACTCAATTTCGCGTCCGTAACGGGTCGTGCCCCTCTCCGAATCAATGCACCTGTTGTTTATAAATAACCTCATCGTAAGCCGTATACCCTGCCGTCACCTAGAAACCGAAACGGTTATGGACTGTCGCCGTAACGTCAGAAGTAATTTTACCGCTAACCCGGAAAGGGATTTCCCGTCAACCGCGGGTCGTATATGTTAAACGTACGATTTCCGGAGAAAAAAGATTTGGAACATAACAACTTTTTCCCTGTGTTAAATCCTCCTCCAGCAGTCCGGTTTGAGAGTTGAGAGAATATCTTAGGGTGGAGTTGTGTAATAGTGAGGAAAACTATGAATTAAGAAGCTTCATCCATTATAATCCGGTAACGGAAACGAATGGCGGGAAGATATCCGGAAAATACACAATTCATGTGCCTACAGCCATATTAGCGCTTTTCTGTCTGCGGCCTGCGCCTACCTTTACGGGACTTGATATTGAGGAGACGTGAACGGAACATGGTATTAGCGTATTTGAGCAACCGTGCCAATATGGCCCCAAATTTATTGGATTATTTTGATGATTGTCTCATGAATGGGGGAAATCCCAAAAGTTTTCTTATAAGGGTTCTTACAAATCTTTACAAAATCTTTAGGGCACCTATCAACTCCATAAAATACCGAAAGGTGAAATTTTTGCAGAATGCAGGCTTGAGTAAACCGAGTGCCTAAAATTGGAAATAAAATAGAGAATCATTCTCAATTCAGGTAATATTTGGCTGGAAGTTCACTAATAGCGTTGAATTTGAAAAATAGGCCTATCAGCAAAATATTCGTGTTCGATTGCGCAAGGTCTTAACGTTCGTATTTGGCAGAGAAACCCAAACATTCGTTGTATTCAAGTCAAATCGAATTCCAGTTCGGTGGCCAGTGTAAATCCCCTATATGGACCTGTGGATCGGGTTAATGGGTCAGCTAAGTTGACACTTTATCGGTATTTGCTCGATTTAGTATTGGTCAATGACAGCCTCTAAATGAAACGTCCAATGATGGGGGTATTTTCACGGAAAACTGAATCTAGTTTCGCCGTTTGACAGTTCTGTTCCTACCGACAGCAGGTCCAGAAACAAAAAAAAAAAAAAACCATTCTCCCGAAAGATAATAGATGAAAATAGAAGAGGTCTGATGGTCCTGGAAAATTGGTTTCAGTGAGTTAGTCAAACCGCCATCAGGGAGTCGAATTTTCTTATGTCGAAGAAAGTCGTAGAAGAAGAAACCTCTCTCTCTCTCCGATCCAGCCAAGTGGACTGTAATGAAAGTGTCTTTAAATGAATATCATGTGAGCCACCACCAGGACAGACATGGAAATCTGGATTTTCTCCCGATCCCACTTGTTGTTGGCAGATTACTGCCAAGCGGGCCCCCAGAAACTTGGGTTTCATTTTCCGCTATCGAAAACGACTTGAGCCTGTCCATCGGTTGCGGCTCTATAACGCAAGGATTCACCCCCAGTTGGAGTACTTGTTCCCACGGTTGGGGTGGGAGCCCCTCCGACAGTCATTGAAATCCTAGATCATGATGTACAGTCCGAGGCATTCAGATTTATTGGAGATGATTCTGTGATCTTCCTGCAAAGTTGCGCACCATAGATCCTCCCTTTTCTATCGCTACATCTTGGGCATTGCTCCTCAGAGCTGAGCTCTATAATGCAAAAACCCTTCATCCCACCTTAGGTAACTCGG